>PVJC01014587.1:0-36263 GCA_004026665.1 Murina feae
GTGAGATCTGTTAACACTTGCCTGCTTAGTGAGTTAAATCTACTTGCTTGCTGTAAGAATGGCTAAACCCTAATAGTGACTTTCTAGAAAAGCAAGACTAGGCCCTAGGGCTCTCATGATTAAAAAGGCAGCCAAAGGTGGTCTAGTGAACAGCTGTCCGATGCCTGAATCCACACAACTGCATCCCCAATAGTCAGCCATACCGGGCATGGCTTTGGCAACTCCTGGGGTGCGGAACTTCGCATCCAACAAGAAAGCCCTGGGACCAAGTCCTCTGTTACCTCCACTGCAATGAGTCCAACCACTCAGTCTAATTCCACAGTCAGGAAATATGGAGCTATTATATTTTTTATTTTTTGTTAATCCTCACACAAGGTTATTTTTCCCACTGATTTTTACAAAAAGTGAAGGGGGGGGGTTGTGGAAAGAAACATCACTATGAGAAAGAAACATCGATTGGCTGCCTCCCACATATGCCTCAACTGGGACCAAGAATCAAACCTGCAACTCGGTTACCAAGAACTTGACCAGAATCAGGCCGATGCTCTAACCACCAGCCAGGATAATATGGAGCTAGCTACTTTAATACATAGGATATACTGACTGAGACAAAATCATTTCCTAGTTTATGCATTATAAAGAGATTTCAAACTGAATTATCCCAAATAGTATACACAAAGGATATTACAACATAAGCAGTATATGTGATTTCATTTTACAACACAGGAGAAAATAAAGTTTTACAGTATTGAAAGCTTTATTTAGAAACTAGAGGCCCGATGCATGAAATCTGTGCAAGGGGCTCAGCCCTGGCAGTCCCAGCTTCATCTGGAAGGTCATCCGGAAAGTCGTTTGGCCATCCTGTCTAATTAGCATCTATTATTATAGATTTCAACAAAGATGGTCCTCGCCTCTCTTCTTCCATCCAAAGCCCCCCCTCCCGAGGGGGTGGGTGGGGACAACCAGAGTGAGATGCCTGGACCATGTTCCGATCAAGCTAAGGGCCCTCTACTACCACAACCCAGCCGGCTTCAATTAAAGTATCTCACAGATGTTAACTGTCCAAGATTCAGCACTGATAAGAAGCAATTGGCTGGCTTCTTGGTTTAACTGTCACACTTGAATATGGAGATAATGATGAAAAATACAAGGACGCAGTACTTGATAATACAAAAAAATGTTGACAATGAGGTTAAAAATGCAGAGCCATTGATCAATCTGGATGTAAAGAATCCAGATTTTAAAATAATAATTTAAAAAAAGATTAAAAGAATTTAAAAAAAAAAAAGAATCCTGATGTTAAGGCTTTGGCTAGCCTTTCTTCAGATTCAGTGTCACGATTACCTAGCAATGCTTAAGGCAACTCTCATTTTGGTCCAGGAGCGCCTGACACAGGATGCAGTTGCTAAAGCACATGAAACAAAACAGGGATTGCCTGTTGCTTTAGAAAAGCATATTCTTGGCTTTGACACAGGAGATGCAGTTCTTAATAAAGCTGCTCTAATTCTGTGATTGCTGCATACCGATGGGCTCAGAGAGCCACAGACAAAAATTAATGAAGCCACAGTAAATGTTCAGGCAATTGTGGATCCAAAGACAGACCACAGATTGGGCAAGGTTGAAGATGAACACTTTAGGATTTCGGCCTCTCACCTATTTGGTACAGCTGGGAGCCGTATACACCCTGGTATATGTTTTGAAACCAAATGTCCATTTTCAAGAGAAGAATCCCAGAAAAGTGACTATGTTGTAGATTCACAGGGGTGGGGAACATCTGGCCAACGGGGCATAAAAGGCCAGAGAAATCATTTGATCTGGCTCTGCCAAGGCATTAGGAGTGAATTAGTTAAATGTATGACCCAGTATACCAGGCTAATTTTTTAAGTTGACAATTTTGTATGGCCTGGGAATGATGTAATAAATATCCAAATGGTGCCTGGCAGGAAAAAAGGTTCCCCAATCCCACTCTAGAGATTTATCATCATTACTTTTTCTTTAAAGTTCAGGAAGTGGGGGGTGGGGGAAAGAGTAATGGCTCTTCTTTATATATATGCATATGAGAAAAAATTTTAAATTTTAAAGAATTGTTTGTCATTGCCAAAGTCTGACTGCTTTTTAATCTTTCCACAATAAGCAAAGAATTATTTTGTATTTTTCTAATTAGTCATTTGATTAGAATAAGCAACCTGAATATTTAAGGGGAGTGCTCTATGAAACTAGTTTTTGTATCTTCAACATATTTATATTTCCTTAGCAGTGAGTTTGATATATGATTTTCTATCAACAATTGTCCCAAATCCTGTTTCTTATTTGATACTGAGGACACCCTTTTTGAATAAGTGATATGCCTACGGAAAGGAAGTGTACGCTGAGAAGCCAAGGCTAGAAAGTCCTACTGCTGACTCTGGTGACAGTAGGTTAGGCAACATCAGTTCGGTATCAATGGTTTAAGGAAGGTCACCCTGAAGCATATGCAATTTCTCATCATTTATAAAGCTATGTGACAGAGATCAATAGCAAAACTTATTTAGCCAAAACCAGATTAAATTAAACTCGGACACAATACGATTATAAGCAAAATGCCATCTGGGAAGCTGTAGCAAAGAGCCGAGAGATGGGGTTCTATGCCCCTGTGTCTGAAAACAGACCGCTACCGCTGCTTCCTACTGCACAGGGCAGTGTGTCTAATGCTGCTCTCATGGTTTGTGCTACCAGAGGCCAGGGACGGATGTGGGGCAGCCCATTTGGGACCACCGTGCCTCTTCCGTTTTGCACCCAAAGGGTGGTCTGTGACAGGGAAAGCCAGCGTGCACTGTGAAGTCCAATACGTGCAGAAGGCGCTGTAACAACTCAATAGAAATTTGCTTGGTAATCATAATTGGAGTTGCCCCTTTGTACTGAAGGGTGAAAAATCCACTCGTGAGCAACAAATAGCTAAGTGTGCATTTTATAGCTCAAGTAGGTATCAGTTTATACCTCATATTTATTGTAGACAAACATTTCTTTCCTTTCAACTAGACATGTTATATATCATGAGATTCTTGCCCTCAGCAAAGAGAAGATGAATGGGGTATAAAGCAGCATCTTTCAGAACTCTGCTGAACACATTCACAAAGTTAAGTGCTTTTTCTCTAATGTGTCTGGGTTAGAACTACATAAAGTAAACATTCATATATACCCATAGGTCCTATATAAGAGCATTATTTTGTATATAACTTACATATATTTTATGCACGTAAAATAATACACCTACATAGCACTTTCGAGCAATTTCTGTTATACTTAATTGTGTATCCTCTGATCCTTTGGGGATATTCTTATTTTACATTGATAATCTACATCTACCACACACCCACTATTTACCTGACCAGGATCCCACTCTACCAGAACTGAACTTCAGAAAGAAAAGCAGATGCTCTAGGGGTGGGGGAAAGATAGAAAGATACCACGGTTACCTGACAACTTGAGTCAAAAACCAGTCACTGACTTAGGCAGGAGGACAGTGAGGTAGTAAAGTCAATTCTTTTTTCTTCTTACCATTAAGTCAGTGCTGCTGGCTTATATCCATTAACTTTTCTCCCAGTTGGTTAAAGAGTAAGGAAAAGAGGAAACACGTAGTAGGGACTCACTCACCTAAGCCACTGAGAGTATAGAGAAGGTCGCTGGTGCCCAAGAGGATGGGCCCGTTCTCCTGCTGCCCTTCCTCTTTGAAGTACAGCTTGTAGCCCTGGATGGCGGCCGTGTCCTCAGCATCCTGCTGCCACTTCACAGAAATGGTGGTGCAGTTCAGAGGCTCCAAATGTAACTCTGGAGACTTAGGGGCTAGAAAAATTCACCAGAAATGTTATGTATACAAAAAACACATAATTCAAGTGAAAACACGGGAAAGTAGAGATTTCAGATCTCAAGCCAACGGTTACAAAATGTTCAAATCAACAACTGTACTATAATTTTCAAAATTTCACAATGATATTAAAGTTTGAGACAGAACTAAATATATAAAATACTATCTAAAAGACTAAGGCATATAAATAAGAACAAAATAATATTTATATTTGTGTATTTTTTAAAGAGACAGGTACTTTCTAATTCTGACCATCCAATATTCCTGCGATAGACAGAAAGGGCATACTATTAATCAATTAACACCAAAAAAACCAGTCAGGTTACATTCACATTAGTAAAAGAAGATGGTATAAAATTTCCTAGTCTTATGGTGTTTCTATTTAAACTGATATTTTAAAAAACATATGGCAGTAATATTAATTAGGTCTCTCTCTCTCTCTCTCTCTCTCTATCTCTCTCTCTCTCTATATATATATATATATATATATATATATATATATATATATTATGCAATATATAATATATAACTTTTGGTAATTCAGTTTGATTTGAACTGATCTGTCCATGACAGATTTGCTGAGCAAACAAATATTATAACCAAAAGTTTTACACACTAATGAGTTCTATGCCAAAAGGGACTACTCAATAAAAAGTTTAAATTATTTTCAAATAAGTCCATGATTTATAGGATGCTATTATTCATAAAACAAAATTTAAAAATATGAACATAACTTAAATAAAGAAAAAATTGATTCCAAGGAATATATACAGTTATTCTCCCTCAATCACCTTTAGAGATTTACCTTGCACACTTGTAGCTTTGGGAGTCCTATGTGAAGTCCAGACTGATGCCTCTCCCAGCCCCACTCTGGTGGCAGCAGTAATCCGCACCAGGTAGATACTATCAGGTTTCAGACCTTTCAAAAGGTACTCATGCGTGGTCCCTGGGAGCTCCAGAACTTGGATGGAATTCTCAGTGCTTAGGCGGAAGGACAGATGATAGAGCACCACTTGGCCTCTCCGATATTTGGCTGGGATGGGCAGCCAGGAGATGAGAATATCAGTGGGACTTCGACTTGTCAAACTGATTTCAGGAGGTCTCAGGGGAACTAGTCATGTAAGAAAACAGGTTGCTTATAGATATTTAGAATCAAAACTGTCAATCAGCACACCAGTAATAACTGAGTTCTCTTAACAGCAACATATAATATAATAAAGAAGAGATGATGCCCTAACCGGTTTGGCTCAGTGGATAGAGCGTCGGCCTGTGGACTGAAGGGTCCCAGGTTCGATTCCGGTCAAGGGCATGTACCCTGGTTGTGGGCACAGCCCCGGTGGGGGGTGTGCAAGAGGCAGTTGATCAATGTTTCTCTCTCATCGATGTTTCTAGATCTCTATCCCTCTCCCTTCCTCTCTGTAAAAAATCAATAAAATAAAAAAAAAATAAAGAAGAGATGCCTTCAGCCCTAGCTCAGGTTTTCAGAGTACAAATCAGGAAAAACAAAAGGAAAAATAGTGAGAAAGGACCAAGAATAGCCTGTGTGTTTGTATCCTCATTCTATCATTTACTGCTCTGTGATTTTGGCCAATTAACTTCTCTGTCTTTCTTCAAATATAAAATGAGGATGATAATAGCTCATTTTACAGTCTTTCCAATCTCAGGTAATGGCAATTATTGTCTAACTCAAGCCAAAAACCTCAGTGTCATCCCTGACTCCTCCAAACACACATCCACACTCAATCCTGTGGCTCGGCGATTTCCACGGCCACCCTCTTGGTCCCCTTCACCATCACCTTCAGCCTGTATTGTTGCAATAGCCTCCTAAGAGATTTCCCTGCCTCTACCCTTGTTCTTACTACCTGTTCTCAATACATTAGCTGTTAAAATCCAAGTTACATGCTGTCACTCTTCTGCTCAAAATAGTTCCCATTTTACTCAAAGCCAAAGTCCTCTTCGTACCATATCTGCTTACATGTCTACTCCCATTAATTCTCTGCCTCCTCTCCCACCGCTTTCCACTGGTTCCCGCCCCTCAGCAATTTCCTTTTCCTCTGCCTAGAATGCACTTCTCAGTCATCCGCCTAGCCAACTCTCTCATGTTCATTTCCTTCAGTCTTCATTCAAATGTTACCTACTCAGTAAGCCCCTTCTTGGTGACTGTTCAAAGTCTCAAACCCTCTCAACATTGTTAATTTTTTCCTTCTCCTCAATACTTAGCACCATCTAACATGACTATTTATCATGTTTATTGTTCTCCTATACTCCCTCTCCCATTGGGAAGTAAGCTTCTTAAGTTCAAGGACAGTTTTTTTTTGTTTTTGGGGGGTTTTTTTTTGCTTTTTGCTCACCACTAAATGTTACCTAACACATCACAGGTACTCAATAAACATCTGTAGGATAAATGATGAACTAATAGGTAGAAAAGGGAAAATCAATTTACTAAGCATTCCTTTATGTGTATGAACAAAAAAATTTTCACAAAAACTCACTGAAAAAAGTAACATTACCATTTCTACTTTGCAGCTGAGGAAACTGTGATACAAAGAGGGCAAAACACTTGCCCAAGATCACAAGCTTGTAACTGAAGGAACAGAGCCCATATTCGTATCCCTTATACTCTACAAGCTCACATAACAATAGTTCTTTTATCAGAGACTTCTGTAGGGATTAAACAAGACAGTGAAGGAAAGGTTACAGAACAGGCAGGGATAAGCACTCCCCATGTGTTAGCTGTATTGGCTGTGCACTGCTGTGCACTCCAGGAGACATGTACATCTCCATTTGAGAAGTAGGAGCTGAGAAAATGGGAGAGACTCTTGCAGAAATCTGAAAAGCAGTGTCAGAGGTCTGTATGTCGTCCACAACACAAAATCAAACATTAAATTTAAAAGCCGCAGAGTAAGGAAAGGTTTAAAGGAGAAAAACTTTGAGATCATAACTTAACTGGAATTGGCAAGCTTTAACTAGTTGCTTGCTATGCTTAGAATAATTTTCCTTTCTTGTTTTTAACCCTCACCTGAGGATATTTTTCCATTGATTGTTTTTTTAGAGAGAGTAGAAGAGAGAGGATAAGAGAGAAATATCGTTGTGAGAGAAACACATCGACTGTTGCCTCCTATATGCGCCCTGACCAGGGCCCAGGCAGAGGAGGAGCCTGCAACCACGCTAAGTGTCCTTGACCAAAATTGAGCCTGGGACCCTTCAGTCTGCAGGTCAATGCCCTATGCACTGAGCCAAACCAGGAAGGGTATGCTTAGATCATTTTCTTCAAGGATATGAGGGGTATACCTCATACACCTTCTCAAAAAAAAAACCCAAAAAGCAAAACAAAAAACCTAGCCTGTGTTTCACTTTAGACATGCATATTAAGAGGTTGTTAAATGTAGGGAGATAACTAGAGAGGTCATACATAATGTGTCTCGCTCCAAAACGAAATAAACTGAATTCAGCACTCAGATCAGTGATAACTTTTTCATTTATCAGTCTCTGAATTTATAAGCATCTAAATACATGGCATTATAAAGATGTAAGTAAAGATATAGAACCCAATGAACAATAACAACAAAAAGATTTGGAAATCATTTCTATAAAAATGTTTTTGAAAACTAATGTGGATCATTTATTCAGGATGAGAAAACATATATAAAGGGAGAACAGTATAATTAAGCGTATTTTAAATAATTTCCTTTTCACGGTGCAAGGTATAAACATGGGCCTTCTAGGGCCTCCGGAGAAAGAGACTTCATTCTCCGCTGCTGTCTTAATAAAAGGAACTTCCTCTATTGTAAGAATGTATGAAGGCCTGCCACAACTCAGTTTCCAACCCATAATCAGGTGACAAACTCAACAAGTATTACTTTCCTCCTTAAGTAGAATACTGTATCTAAAAATAAAATCTGATTTTTATAATTTTTTTTAACTGACAGGTATTAAATTTCATAAACTCCATTTCAGAATTCTAATACCTCTGACCTCCAGTCATTATGTACATTCAGTATGTAACTGCCCTTATATTTATTCATGCCTAGAGAATATACTTAGTAAAAAATAAATAAAATTAAAAAAATAAAAACTGCTATATATTTACAATTTAAACTAAGGACCTTGAAGAAATACAATGACAAAACTAGAATTTTATTATTGAAATTATATTATTAAGTATAAATAAAGTTTTCTTTATTCTTATCATGTTATTGTTAAATAGTGAAAGTCAGATATGAAATAGCAAATTAGCCTGCTGATTTCCACATTTGTTTTTCTTAATCAACAAGAAGATATTTTCTCTATTTTAAAACATTTACTTTTAAAATTGATTAAACATACTAATGCTCATACTTAAATGACCTAGGATCACATTTTCTTACCATCCTCTAAAGTATTCTGTGTCACATGGTCAGACATCTGGCTGGCTCCCATTGGCATATATGCCACAATGTAGAAAGTATAATTGCTGGCAGGTTCTAAGTCATCAATAATATAATGAGTTGTGTCATTTCCGATGACTACTTGATACTCTTCATTATTTAAACCTACATTAAAGAATCAGTGTTTAAAAATTAAGAATATTCAAAATAAAATTAAACAAGACCATTTTCCCGCACTGAAAAACACTGGGCCTTGAGTCTAATCTCTCTGTTACCTTTTGTTACCCTTTAAAAAAAAATGTGACTAGGAACGTCTTTATTTTCTAAAAGTAATTTCATTTGTCCTGCTACAAATGACTAGTTTGCATTTTTCTGAATAAATCAAACTGGAAATAATTAACTTTCTATAAATTCCATTAACATCTAGTCAAAACCCACAGCAGAGACAATGTGTGGCAGGAACACACAAAGTTCCACACTGCAGAATGCTGTCACTCATGAGGTTAAACTTTACTTGCTTGAACTCAGGGCTTCTTTTTTCTTTTAAACATAAATGGACAGACAGTAGGGAATGTAATGTCTCTACTCTTTATAAAAACAAACCAACCCAAAAGTTGTCCTGCAAAAGATCTCATTTTGCCCCTAGAGATTCTATTAAATTTGACTGACACACGTTGTTCTTTTATTTATATTGAAAGCAAGAGAACCGGGAAGCACAGAATGTGCTTCACAACGCTTTGTTCCACAATGAGCTTTTTTCTTTTAAGAGGAAAAAAATCCTTAGCAATTCTTAATAAAATATGCATGGCAAAGTAGGGAAGAGGATTTGTCTTTGTCGTATTTAATTCCTACAGAGCAAACTTGTAAAGTGGAACAAGAGCCCTGGTCGAGACTGTGCTTTGTGAATAATTCACGGTAAATGGATGTCAACTTAATCAAAACTCTCTAAGGACAGGGCCCCTTCTTTCCACACTGGATTTATAAACAAAACAGAAGGCAAATTCCAATATTAAGTTTTCCCACATTTCTGAATGAACTTGATAGCATTTTAATTAGACAAGATTACAGGCATTTCACAACAGACTGCCTAATGTCTCGTTAATTAGGAGTTGCATAGTACGATTTCTGACCTAGCAAACAAGGTCCTTGAGTTCGAATTAAAAAGCCTTGTTCTATCCCTGAATAGACCACTGAGCTGCATGTGGAGGCTCTAATGAAAGAACCATAATAGCGAACAGAGTGATCGCCACCAAAACCAGCATTCCTTTTACCTTCCTAAATCACTGAAAAGGGAGTTAACATACTCCAACAAGCTCAGCTATCAGACTTCCATTCTTCTTGCTACCATGACCCCTGATTTAAATTCAAAATATTCTTTTTCAAAATACTACTTCAAAGTACAAAAAACAAACAACAACAAACCACCTGTTTCTACAGACAATTTTATTATTTGACCATTCATGGGGTGTTTGGATTTGTTTTTAATGTCTATTGCATAAAAGTTAGGCTATTAGTATATAAAACTAAAATCTGTAAACTTCTATTATGTTTTCTATGAAAAAAAATCAATAGAGAAATATAGAAAAAAATAGAGAAATCTTTAGGATTGGTAAGCAGTTTTTCCTTTTCTCTAAAATTTTTGCCAAAAGAAACAATAAGGATAAAAATTAAATAGTTCAAAATAAAAATATGAAGTTAGATCTGATTTCTACTTTTATATAAGATATCAATGTCTTATCCAATTTCCAGAGAATCCTATATAATTTCAGAAAACATTCAAAATCTATAAAACCAAATATATGAGGAATTCGATAATATTTACTTTCCCCTTTAAAAAGAACATGATATAGTGACTGTACTTTACATTATTTTATTAAGCGGTCACACCATTGGTCCTGTGTAACTGCATACTTAAATTGGCATACTAAGTCTTAGTTAAGAAATTTATATATTTGCTGAAATGAAATCCATACACACATCACTCTATATTTTACCTGGCAGAGATGGTACTTAACTTCGAAGTAAAAATATCTTAAGCTATACTTATATACACAAAGTATATTTTACTATGAAAGTTAGAAAAAAATAGGTACACCTGACAGACTAGAGACAAATGCCATAGAACTTCAAAAATATTATATGAAAAGCAATATTATGTGGATGATGTAAGACATCATTCAGACCGAAAACAAGTCCATGGGTGCAAGGGGAACTTAAAGAGAGATACTCCTCTAACTGCTCACCTTCTGCTTTCATGTAGTGCACAGAGTAAGCGATGACTTTGTCTGAATTATAAAGTGGCCTCTCCCAAGCTAGAAGGATAGCTGAACTTGACATGGTTTCAGCGTGCACATTGTAGGGAGCACTGGGACGGTCTTCTGACATTACTACAGTCAGTCGGGCTCTAGACAAAATAGATCCTTGGCTGTTCTCAGCCATGCACTGATAGATAGCATCATCTTCAGGAATAATCTGGTTAATTACCAATTTACTGAAAAGGAAAAAATTATATTTATTTCTATGAAAAATTCTAAGAATAATGTAAAAATAAAGTTAAACTATTGCTACGTGTGCTCTCATTTTAAATGACAAAAATTAATACAAACAAAAAACTGTATAGTCAGCCTTACTGAAAAATCTATATGAATTGCTTAAAATTCCTCTTATTTTCTGAGTCTACATAAGTAAATACTTGTGATATCCCCAAATCCTGTTTGCTTTAGATGACAGCTTAATTTCTTTTTAAAAACTTGGCTTTAAAAATATATATTACTTTTAGCATCTAATTTATATGAAATTGCAATGTGACATAAAATTGAGGTCAATAAAATTTTTTAAAGTTTTGCCCAACATAAACGAGAATGTTACAAAAGATTCATATTTATACTAATAAAAGTGAGTTCTTAAAATCATTGTTTGAATTGTGGAGAAATTCTTAGAGAATCAATTATTTCTTGCTAATTTCCCCATTTATAGAAGAAGGAACTGAGATCCCAAGGGTTAATATGCTTGCTTATAATAACTTAGCTACTTGCTCATCAGAACTATAATGGGGGAGTGGGGGAATGAGGGCATGTGCCAGGGAGTAGGAGAGGCCAGGGGAAGGTCAAAAGGAGACATATGTACTGTATTATCCAGCGTGATCCAGTGTATAAGACGACTGGGTGTATAAGACAACCCCCAACTTTTGAAAAGATTTCCCTGGGTTAAAAAGTCTGGACGGAGACCGTATGTTGCACAAAAAGGAGCCGACTGGAGACACTTGGGGTCTCCGTCCAGATCCATTGACAACCCCCAACTTTTGAGAAGATTTTCCTGGGTTAAAAAGTGTCTTATACACCGGAAAATACGGTATTACTATTTGTAATACTTTAAAAACAATAAAATAATAAAATAGAATAATAAAATAAAATATAATAAAAAAGGAACTATAATCCAGGTCTGGGGGGAACTGTCCATCATTCATTTCAGCATAATTAACCACTTCCATGATCTACATATAAAATAATCTATGTGAATGCTGATATTACAATCTTAGTAAATTTCTTATTTTATTTATCTTATTAAATACCAAGATAACAGAAGTATTTGATATTATAATTATAGCCATGTAACATAAAAATCACTAAAGCCATTATATCTTATCTAAAACAGTAGCAAGATGACACAGCCTACCTGTTGTACATTTTAATTCTGCCATTTGAATGTATCTTCCTTCCGTTTTTCAACCACGACATTTTGGGTGAGGGGATTCCTTCTGCCTGACATACAAATCGAGCAGTGCCAGCTCGAGGCCTTGTTAAACTTTCTGGCCATTCGACAAATAAAGGAGGAGCTGTTTAAAAAAAGAAAAAAGAAAGAAAAATATATTTCTGTGGTCCCAATAGGAATGATACAACGAGTCAAGGAAGAGGAGAGAAAATGACCACGTCCCACCCTTAAAAATAGGTGACATGTCGAGCCTCCCGTCTACGCTCTACATGTGTCTATCCAGATGCCTTTTCCATGCACTGCTCAGGGAGATGTCCACTTCACCCAGGCTCCCCCTATTGAGACCATCTACATAAACACTCTAAAAATGTATGTTCCATAATCCTATTAACTAAGCTCAATACATAGCCTCTTATGAATCCATACAGACAATCAACAGATTACAGTTTTAGATTGGTGAATGGGTATATGGATTTGTGGGTGGGTGAGTAAAACAAAAGAGGGAAGCTTAAGTAAGAAGAAATATAATGATAGATAAACAGAATGGTGACTTGAGAATAACAGTTATATATTTTTTAAAATATATTTTTATTGATTTTTCACAGAGAGGAAGGGAGAAGGAGAGAGAGTTAGAAACATCGATGAGAGAGAAACATCGATCAGCTGCCTCCTGCACACTCCCCACTGGGGATGTGCCTGCAACCAAGGTACATGCCCTTGACCAGAATCGAACCTGGGACCCTTCAGTCCGCAGGCCGACGCTTTATCCACTGAGCCAAACCGGTTAGTGCAACAGTTATATTTTAACATAGGACTTTAATTTTCTCTTAAAAATTATCATTAGATTAAGAAACTTCAGCTCAACCTTCATCCTGGTAATACAAAATTCAAGAAAGGTGGAAGAAAGCTATGAATGAGATAAAACAGCAAATGTGAAAATGGAAGATTCTCTGGAATGCAGGAAAAAAAGAAAACATACCTAATACAGTTAAAGCTGCCATGGCAACTGTAAAGTTTCGTGTGCCTGGGATAGTGGCCCGACAAACATATATACCAGCATGTTGCTGCTTGACATCAGATATCATGAGATTACCATTTCCAAGTACCCGAGTATTAAAGACATCAATGGACTTGTGATCTATTTGAGAGAGAATACTTCAGTTAAAACAGTGTAAAGTAGAATCAAAAATTACTTCCAAAGATCATTCTCCAAACAATCCTATCATAAAAAGTATAAAATTCTCCATACGAAAACCATTTCTCTGTACAATAAAGTGCCAAAAAGTTAAAAGCCACCTAATTGCCAAACGTTTTTTGTTATATTTTATCAGTTTCACTATAATGAACAAAATTTAAAGACACCCCCCCCCAACCCGAAGACATACCAAAACGGCTCCAAGAAATGATTGGTTTGGGACTCCCTGTGGCCATGCATTCCAAAACAACAGTCTGATGGAGAGATGTTGTTATGTTCTGTGGACCTGCTATAATGGTTGGTGTGTGGAAAGATTTAGACTCCTTAGCTTTGGAGAGAAAAAGGCGGAATATAAAAATTAAATTATAAGTGAAAATATCTATTTTAAGTTATTTACTTTTTTTTAAATTCACAAAACATACAATTCTTATTCTATTTTGTATACATGTATTTGAAGTATAATTCAATAACATACACCTATTTGAAGAATAATTCAACGGGTTTTAGTATTTTCAGAGTTGTGCACCCATCACCAAATCAATTTTAAAACATGTTCATTACCCCAAAAAGAAACCTCATATTCTTAAATAGTCACTCTCCAAGTTCCTCTTCCCATAGTCTGGCAACCAAACTAAACTACTTTCTATTTTCTGTCTCTCTGTATTTATCTATACTAGACATTTCATTAAAAAAAGAACCATACATTACATGGTCCTTTCTTTGTGACTGGCTTCTTTTAACAGCATAATGTTTTCAAGATTCATCCATGTTGTAGCAGTACCAGTACTTCATATTTTTTACTAAACAATAATAGAATAATTCTATAAATAGAACACATTTTATTTATCCATTCATCAGCTGATGGACATATGAGTTGTTTCCATATTATTCATTTTTAATTGAGGTTGAAAGATTCATTGAATACTTCACTAATCCTTTTAAGAATTCATGTGACAGTAGGAGGAAGGGAAGGAGAGTGCTTTTATTTCTATCTTTTATACCAGGAAGCTGATAGATAATACCTCAATTAAAACAAAGCATTAAAAATATAATTTCAGCCTCTCAATGATTTTCAAAACAAATTTTTTAACTTTATAGGGTCTTTTGAGAAGTAATAGCTCTTGTGAAAAGGAAACAATCATGTGAAGTTTAACAGTGTCTTTGGTCAAAGTTTTCTTCTACTATATTCAAGTAAATTTAATTATTTTAAAATAAAAATCAGCGTCTAGGTATAATTCCATTTTAGTACTATACATATTTCTTCAAATTAGTCTCTCAAGCTAATCTCCCTTTTAATTATATTCATGTACGGCAAAATGAAAAAATTTATGTTCAGTTAATGTTAACAATAATACTTTCTGAGTATTGGAATTGGGGATATTTTAAAACTATATTAAATTTTTGTATTTTTTAAAAATCCTCACCTGAGGATATGTCTTTTGATTTTCGAGAGAGAGAGAAAGGAGAGTGGGGGAAGAGAGAGAGAGAGAGAGAGAGGCATCAATTGGTTGTTGTTTGTATCTACCCTGACTGGGAATTAAACCTTCGACCCTATATATGTGTCCTGATTGGGAATCAAACCCGCGATCCTTTTGTTGGATGGGGTGCTGCTATAAACAACTGAGCCACCAGGTCAGGCTATATCTTTGTACTTTTTTTACTTTTATAAACATTATTCTTTACAATAAGCATGTATTTTTTCACAAATCCAAATTATGATTTTTCTTAAAATAACAAAAAATACCAAATTGGAAACAATTATCTCTTTATTGACAAAGGACAATTCTGGTGGAAATGGGTAACTGTTATTTTATTTTCTGTATTATATATATTCTAGAGGCCAGTGCAAGAATTCATGCATGGGTAGGGTCTGGCCTGCCCACCTAGATCGGGGCTGATAGGGCTGGGCTGGCTGGAGAGAGGAGATGTGAGAGACTGGCCAGCTAACCCAGTTCCCAATAGGTGTTAAGGGGCCAACCAGGGGTGGGGCTGGCCAGGGGGGAGGGGCCATGGGCAGTTGGCCCCACCCCTTGGTGGAATTTCAGGTTGAACTCCCAGTCAAGGGGACAATTTGCATATTAGCCTTTTATTATACAGAACTAGAGGCTCAGTGCACAAAACTTGTGCACTGGTAGGGTCCTTAGTGGCTGGTGGTAGCTGGCCTGGTACTCCCTCCCTTCCCCCAGTTGCCTTGCCCCCCGGTTAAACTCCCAGAACTCCCAGTTGAGGGGACAATTTGCATACTCCGCTTTTATTATATAGGATTTTAAAAAGTGAAATATTTACAAAAAATTCAATCTTTCTTAAACATATTGACACTAACATGACATATAACAAGTTAGCCTATGAAAGAAGAGTTGTTTAATACATAAAAATGACCATTTCCAAACGGATTCCAGTATTTTAAATGAAACTAAAGTACTATTTGATGGCATATTATTATAACCAGAAAATAAAAATTAATAGTTGTGTCAATTAAAAACTAAAAACAGAACTTGTACGAGGTACCTGGAATCACTGTTAGAGAAGCCTCCATACTTTTACGCCTGTGGGCCACAGTAGCAGCAACACAGCGGTAATTTCCAGCATCCCTTGGACCAACATCATAGATCTGCAACACCCCTGTTGGGAGGGCAGTTACCCTGCTATGAGAAGGAAGATGATTAAACTCTCTGTGGATTTTATTTTAACATATGTCCTATGATAACATTTCACACATTCAACCCTTTAAAGTGCCAAATGCAATACTTTACAGACCTTTTAATATACTAGCTTGATTCAATTATTTTCATTTGTGTCACCACAGTTCTCTAAAACATGCAGTGTCTGGTTTGTGTACTTCAGTTGCAGGTTCCATCCCAGCCCTGCTTGGGTGTGTGCGGGAGGCAACCAATCGATGTTTCTGTCTGTCTGTCCCCCATCCTCCCACTCTCTCTTAAAAAACCAATGGAGAAAATATCCTCGAGTGAGGATTAACCAAGAAGTTGATTATTGACACCATCTATGAAAATGAGTTCCTTAATGGTCTTTGTCCCATACAGTCTCATGAAAAGCTGTATTTACCTGTCCATAGTTACAGGGAGAGTTGTTCGATTTAATTCCCATGTTATAATTGCAGGAGGGTTTGATGAAATCTTGCATGCAAATCTAGCAATTCCACCTTCTTGGACCTCAGTAGAAACTGGCTGAACTTCAAATGCAGAAATAGCTGTAAGAAAATTTGACAAATTCAGAATATGTACATGAACTATGAGACTATACTTCAGAATAGCATTATGCTAGCTATTATTTATCAGACTTGGACTCTGTCTCAGATGTTAAGACCATTCTGATGTAACCAACACAAAAATAGTTTAGGGAATATTTAACAAATCACTGAGCAGTTGCCCAAATCAAGGAGTCTTTCCCAGGATGAAATTCTAGCCAAGTTCTTAAGAAACTTACCGCCTGTGCAGAGGGAAAAAAATTAACACGACTGAAACAAAAACAATCAATAAAAGCATTTAATTACATACCAAACTGTGGTACAAACTTCGGACACTACTCTATTTCAGAGGAGAGATGGCAATCAAGGCAGACAGATTAGAGAAGTAAAAACCATTTACAGAGATTGGTTTTAAATTGAGTTTTGAATAATCTATTAGGTTTAGATAAAAATGGAAAAATAGGAATAACATGAAGGCAATAACAAAAGTAGAAGAAGATAGAAATAAAGCAGATTTGCAGCATTGTACAAATTAAGACATCCCTGAAGATTTTTGAGCAAAGAAATGTCATGATAGCAGTATTTGGAAAAAATAAATCAGGCTCTGTTACACAGGATGGACTGAAAAACAAAAAGACTTGAATCAAGACTGACAGGTTGTTTAAACAGGATGACAACGGGGTGGTGGCAGTGAGAAAGGCCAGGCTCTATAGACACCTTACTAAAAACAAAAACTTGGTTATTTTGGACACAGATATGTCACTGTGTGTGTGGAATCAAATGAGGGTTGTAATGATGTTGCAGAATAAAAAAGAGAAGACCAATGGTGTGCTGATGACCAAAAGGTAGAGAGACTCAAGAGACTATTTTTAGACTCATGCATTTCCAAACTAAAGCTAAATCTTGAAGTGCTGCCATTTTCGAGATAATTCTTTCCCATGTTAGGCAGGCCTCCAGAAACTGGTCATCAGTGTCCCTGGTTTTACATTTTGACAGTCTAGACTCCAGGTAATAGCGTGGTTTTCCTTCCCTCTCTAAGTCTTCCAGGATATAAAGAAAGGGCCCCGATGATGGTCTTACTCCCCCTCCTCAGATTCCAGTTCAAAAATATATATATGCCTTCATGGTTTAAAATAAAGTGAGAAGTTACGAAGAAAAATGGAGGGACTGTGGTCTAGATGACGGATGCTTCATTAGACAGGAAAGGGCAAAAGTTCCCAGAAGACTTACATTCTGCCTTGGACTTGATTTCATTAGTCTGTAACTGGATCACAGACCTTTAGAGGAATAGGACAAACCCAGTGAATAATGACGAAAATATTCTTAAAAGCATCTACTTCCAAAAAGGGTAGAGTGGTGGTATAGTAACTGTTCTGGTGCAGGTAACAAAATATTTCTGCTTCCTCAAGAACATGTTCCACAAGGTAAGAACCATTCTCATAATCGTTGTCATGTTCTTGTATCATTCTCATTTCTCGTGTATACAGTGTTTTCCAGAAACTACATGACAGATGACATCACCACAGACTCAGTGCAGAAGCAGGTATGTGTGAGAATCCAGCTTCTCCTAGTAAGCTAATAAGAGGTTTGCACAAATGTACGACAATGCCACTCTTCTCACTAAAATATTTTTGCTTTGAAAAATAGTTGTTTCATAAACTGTGTTATGTTAATGTTGTTTCATAAACTGTGTTATGTTAATAAACTGTGTTATGAATCAATGTTTTAATTTTTAAATCTGTATTTTATTACTTTATTTATTTAAAGAAATTTTTATATCTTACCTGAGAATATGTATGTTTATTTTTTTTTATTTTAGAGTAGAAGGGAGAGAAATAGAGAGAAACATCAATGTGAGAGTGAAACATTGATTGGTTACCTCCCATATGTGCCCTGAATGGCAACCTGGGTATGTGACCTGATTGGGAATTGAACCTCTAACCTGAAGAATTCCTGGTGAGGGCACATACCCAGTTCATCAGTTTGATTCTGGGTTGGGGGTGCATAGAGTCAACCAACTGATGTTTCTCTCCTTCTGCCTTCTTGTCTCTCTAAAATAAGTGAAAATATATCCTCAGGTGAGGATTAAAAATTGGTTTAATTTCTATAATAAGTATCAATAGATATAACCTACACAAATAAAAGCTCTTTGGGGTTCTCAATAAGTTTTAAGAGTACAAAAAGTAATACTAAAATATTTGAGATCCCTATTCAAGAACATCAAACCTGAAAATCATTTCAGTTTTTCAATTCCTTCTGTAATCATTTCCTAGGATGTTAATCTACTTACAAACATTTTTATTTTGGATTAAACCAATACCTTATCTATTATAGAATTAGACAATAGATAGTTATATCTATGTCCAAAATATCAGGTTTACATTCATAATGGCCTGATTTCTTAATAACAATGTAAGCTTATCTATCCTATATAATAAAGAGGTAATATGCAAATTGACCCTCACACTGTAACACCATCACAAAATGGTGGCACGCACAGCAGGAGCAGGGCTGGCAGCCACTCCGTGCAACTTCCACCAGGGTTCCTGTGGCCCCCTGTGGCTGTGGGGGGTCCCAGCGTCTGCTTCGTGCAGCTTCTGCCGAGGTTTCTGCAGCCCCACAAAACATTCATATTTTGGGGGAATGAGGACTTAAGTTTCCATAAATTTAATGCCTGCTTTTTGAAGTACTAATTTCTCTTATTGGTCCCATGTTACCTTTTCCATGTGTAATAGAGTAACTTTTAGTTCTGGCCATCATTGACAATCCAGTCTATACTCAACTCAAAGACTTCAAGGTGGGACTTTTATTCTTCCCCAGCCTTTACCTCTTTAGATGGAGATAGCTAATATAGTTTAACTTTTCTTCATAAAATAGTTCTTCCAGTCTTTCCTATTTGAACAACTTCTTCAATTACTCCACAATGAATCAAGCACCCAATTCAGTATGTTATATCCCATCTACTGTATATTTCCCCCATATCTGACTTCTCTGCATCCCTCATAGTCTTCCCTTCCATTCAGGCTCCTGGTATCTATTGCCTGGAAGTCTTGCAGGAACCTTTTAGGTGACATCTCCCTTACTATCAGAGTTACCACCAGAGTGACAGTCAAAATACATAAATTTGATTGTGTTCCTGATTAATTAGTCCCTGCAAAACTCACACTGGTTTTCAACTACTTACAATTAATTATCTTTCACAAACACTGAATACCCCTTGGTATCTCATACCTGTGAGCGTTACATGCGTACTTCATTCTCTCTCAAATATCCTAATTCTTTTGTCCACCTGACGAAATCCTCTCACCAGTTAAAACCTAGACCACTTGTCCCATACTTGGAGTTGTTCCTGACCCTTTTATCTGCAACATTGCAGAGCTTTATTGCTATCAGTATCTCACAGTATTTTAATCACTTGTTCACAGTCTTTCTCTCCTTCTACACTATGAGCTCCCTGAGTGCCAGTATTGGGTCACATTCTTTGCAGGATCCTTAAGGTAGTGAATGGCACGACTTGGCATTAAAACAGTACTTGTTGAATTGAACTAAAATTTTTTTGAAATTCTCCAATTCTGTTAGGTCTTTAGACACAGTAGTCAGAAATGTAGGGACTTTTCCGGGTACAAATACCAAGGCTTAGGAAAATAATGCTTTGTTAGTTTGTTTACTGTAATTCTATATGATATCTAATATTTTAGTGGTGTTATTTTTAGAGATAAATATCTGTCTCTCCTCTATTAAAGGATTTTAAAAAAGATTCAATAAGCCATATAGTGAGGACTCTTTATATGTTACAAGACTTTTTACAAATATTGTGATTCCTGAGACTAAAAATAATGACTCTGTTGCCTGGAGTAATTTCATTCCAACCATCTAGGCATTTGAGTGTTTTTACTCTGAATCTCAGCCAACCAATCAAACAATATGATCCCCTGAATCTTTTTTCCCCCATCTGAGTAAGTCTACGAAACCTCAAAGTTATAAAAATTGAACTATATGAAATACTATGCATAATAAACTATTTTTAAAAATTGAACAAACATTTCATTTTAGGTTAAATGCACTAGAACCTCGAAGTTACAAAATGATGAGAACTAAGTCTTTATTAAGATACTAGAGCCCCAGTGCATGAAATTCATGCACAGTAGGCAGGGGGTACCCTTAGCTCAGCCTTCACCTTCTCCAATCTGCAGGATCGGGCCTAAACCAGCAGTCAGACATCCCTCTCACAATCCAGAACTGCTGCCTCCTAATTGCTCACCTGCCTGCCTGCCCGATCACCCCTAACTTCCCTCCCCCACCAGCCTGGTCACCCTTAACTGCCCCCCTGCCTGCCTGGTTGCCACCAATTGTCCCCCGTGCCGGCCTGCTCACCCCTCACTGTCCCCCTGCGGGTCTTGTTGCCCCATGCAGCCTGCTGTTCGGTCATTACTGTAAGGGCATCTTGACCAATTTGCATATTACCCTTTTATTAGTATAGATAAATCACATAGCTTATAATTTATGTACCATGCAATACACTCATTTAAAGTATATAATTCAATGGTTTTTAGTAAATTCAAAGAGTATACAATCATCGCATAATCAATTTTAGAATATTTTCATCATTCCAAAATAAAATCCCATATCCTTTCGTTATCACTCCATAATCTTCCGATCTCCTCCCAAATCCAAGCCCTAGGCAATTACTAATTTGATGAGATATAATTGACATACAGCAGTGTGTACAATGTGATAATCTAATACACATGTTGGTAAATGATTACCATGTAAGGTTAGTTAATACATTGATTCAATAAGGGTATTTTTTGATCTCACTCTAGTTTTCAGCCAGATCTGAAGCAAGTTATTTTTTTAATTTCCCAAACACTTTTATATAACATGTCTAATTTTTTTGTTTCCTTTGAAAATTCAACCCACTGGCAAAATAAATTTTCCCCAAGAAGACCAAGCCAGATACTCCCTGGGACTCTCATCAGCACTTTTGAGACTGAAGAAAAAGCAGCATTCATCATTCAACAATAAAAATAAGTCCCATCTTTCTGTTTGTACCCCCTCCACCTGGGCACCAACCCCATCCTCTTCTCTCACTTCTGTGAACCTGATACAGGCATCTCTCTACCTCTCTCCTGCATATTCAAACTCCTCCTAGTTTATTCCTTCAGCCTGTAAAAGTGGTCAAGTCTCTCCCAACCTCAAGACACAAGAACTAAACTCCAGACCTCTCTTTATGGTATGTGTCCTCTAGCAGTATTCACCTTCTCTCCTCCCTCTCGGATCAAAACTTTTCTAAAGAATAGTTTATTCTAGTTGCCTCCCCTTCTTCCTCTCTGACTTTATGCCTCAAGCACCTAGTCTGCCTTCTTACACTATTATCTTAATGAAACTGTGTCTGACAATAAACACTCCTTGTTCTCTTATTTCACTGACCCTTTTTTGTCTCCTTTTTTTCAAGGGCTCTCCCTGCTCCTCTGTCCTTCCCTTTCAGAGAGCTGTTCTTTTCTCTCTTCACATTCTCACTGGGTGAGCTCATCCATTCTTGGTTTTCAGCTACATCCATCTACTGCTGATGACTCCCCCAAGTACATCTCCAGCTTAGATCCCTATCCTCAGAGCTTCACACTGATAGCTTCCACTGCCTACTGGGCATCTTCACTTGTAATTTGTAAAATGCACTTCTATTCTTTTATCACATCCCCAATGAAATCATCTTCCATCTTCCAAGCCTATATCTCTATCTCCAATTGTCACACCACCACTATGACCACTGCCCTGAGATAGACTTCCGACTCCTTTTGCACTCTCTTCCTTCAATCACCTGCTCCCACTGATTTTAAATCCTAAATATATGTCAAATTCATTTATGTGTCTCTGTTTCAACATCTCTCACTGGAGCCATTATAAAAGTTTCTTATCTGCCCTGGCCAAATAGCTCAGTTGGCTGGAGCATCGTCCCAATGCCCCAAAGCTGCAGGTTCAGTCACATACAAGAATCAAGAAATGAATGTGTAAATAGGTGGAAGAGCAAATCAATGTTTGTCTGTCTTTTTCTCTCTTTCTTCATCTAACATCAATTTTAAAAAATTTTAAATCTTTCATCTGTTCTCTCTGATTGCATCTCCCTTTTACCCCCAACTTTCAAAAACATCCTCCAGACACACACCAGTGTTTGATATGGATACATGGGTCTCACAAGAGGCTTCCATCTATTAATTTAAAGGCTTCTAAGGTTAATCAATTACTGCTAAACTCAACAAAGAAATAATCTCACAAAAATGTGATTCTAATTTTAAATGCTGTCATAAAGTACTATGCCTTAACCACCCCTCCTTCCAAATCTTTAAGTTGCTTAGCCTAATTAGTAAAAAAAAAAAAAAAAAAAAAAAAGAATGTATATATCCCTTTTACATCAAAAGGAACAAATATCTTTCTTTATGCCAACTATATATTTTTAACTCTTTCTGTATGGGTGCATTCTCAATAAACACATTCATTGGCTATTTTTTTTAAAGTAGTTTGGCATCAATTACTCCAAAACCAAACTGTTTTATGATAAGCATACAACAGTATTTAAGTATTCCATGTTAATTACTTATATTAAAAAACAATGAGCATCCTTAGCTGGTTTGGCTCAATGGCTAGAGTGTTGGTTTGTGAACCAAAGGACACATACCTTGGTTGCAGGCTCCTCCTCAGCTCGGGCCCTGGTCCGGGCTCGTGCAGGAGGCAACCAATTGATGTATTTCTCTCACACCGATATTTCTGTATTTCCCTCTCTTCCACTCTCTCTAAAAATCAATGGAAAAATATCCTCAGGTGAGGATTAAAAAAACAAACAAACAATAAATATTTCTGCTATTGAAGATCTACATTATAACTATGACACAAAGAAGTTATCAATCCCACTATCTGTATAATCACACCATTCATTAGTTTGTAGTTAACCCATGCCTTCAGGCTTTGAATCATGCAATTGTTCATAAAACAATGGGCCCGGATTAACTATCTCCCCAATCAGAAGAAGATTTTAACCCATTGTATGCCATAAGCATCTGTAGACTCAAAGGATGGACCTTTCCCACATTCCACACGCATCTATTAAAAAAATGTTTTCCCTAAGTGGCAGCCCTGATCAACTTTAAAATCATTTTTTGTGAGAATTTTCAGCTGAAAATATTCAAGAACACCCAAATTGTGAGTTATATGTTTATTTTTATAATATTCATTGCAAATTGATTTTTTTAAATTAAATTCAAAATATCGTGGGGTGTGGAAATGGTTTCCATTTTAGATGCATGGCAGATAACAGACTTATTTTAGACTAAGAATCTCTTCTAAGTTAATTAATTAAGTCAACAAATATTTATTCAACATCTAGAACATTCTAAGTACAAAGGTGATGAGCAAAACAGACTGTACCCTCAGGGATCTTTGTCTAGTGAGGGAGAAAGACAACTAAATCACTATGCAAGTATATAGCATCAAACTGGGATAAATGCTCTAAAGGAAAGTACAAGTATTGTGAAAGCATATCACAGACGTTATAATAATGACATAAACAACAATGGCCTAACATTTATTTTCTTGCCAGGCAGTATTTTAAGTACTTTACATAATCTAATTTAATTCTCACAACTATTATCCCAATTTTCAGCTGAGAAAACTGAGTCACAGATTACTCAACTTGCTCAAGGTTATACTGCTGATAAGCGGTGAGGCTGGGCTCTGAATCCAGGCAATTTCTGGAGAATCTATATGAATTCTCTGCTGAGTAAAAGTTTGAGACCCTCAACTTTTTTGTAGAAGATAAAAATTACTGATTCTACTTCCAAGCAATTCTACTGCTCAGGTGTAAGTTAGTATTTTTTTTTTCTTTGTAGCTGGGTAAGAATATGTTAAGTTCCTAAATTTCCAAAACAGAATAGTACCTTTAAACTCCTGCATACTAGGACTCTGAAGCTATGGGTCTCATGTCAAACAAGAGCATCCTATTCTTAGGAACCTCTTAAAGATAGAAAAGGTAAGAATGCATGTAAATTAAATTACTAGTATATACTACCTTAGTCTAAAATTTATTTAGGAACCAAGTATTTTTTAAAAACATTTATCTCTTTTTAAAAGTTTGCCTAATGGGAACACAAGCTATTCATTTTTTATTATTATCCTAGTTCTAAGCCCACACACTTATCAAAAAGAGAGAGGAGGAGGAAGAAGAAGAAGAGGGAGAGGAGGAGGGAGAGGGGAGAGGAGGGAGGGGAGAGAGAGAGAGAGAGAGAGAGAGAGATTGATTAGAGGTAGGGAAACCACTTAAGAAGCTACTAGAGCAGCAGAGTGTGAATTTGCATGATGAAAGAGATTGTAGGAATGGAAGGACAGCACAAATAAGAGATGTTGTCCATTGAACATCTGGCCATGAGACATTCAACGGAACTGGTGAGAAGGAACCAAATGGTTCTGAGGTTTCTGGCCTATATATGTTCTCTATGGAAGGTAGGTGGACAGTATGGTGCCAGACCAGAGAACACAGGAGAAGAGATCAGACGGATTGGTGAATCACCAGTACAGACTCTCATTTCCTCAGGATGAGAAGAAACTGGGCATGTTAAGGAAGACCAGGAAGCTACAAAGTCAGGTCAGAGATTAACCATACAAACACTTTCAAATATCCAATGCATCCTGATATTTTAATTAATGGTTCAGATGTTAGGCTGTCATTAAAATTTAAATAAAGAAGTCCTTGAGTTTTTATATCTGCCTAAAAAAGCAGCAATGTATAAATGTAAAATTAGCATAGAAAATATATTTTATTATTTCCAAGGCTCTGTTGAAATATGTAAACTTAGGAGGAATAGCATTTCTGTTTTTCCAATTTAAATGTATTCTTATTTCTTGATGATAGAAATTAAGGCATTAGAAAATTGAGATACAGGATATTAATTAAGACTCAGGCAAAATCTTAGCCTTAGCTGATTTAAAGAAAATCAGGAATAATATCCAGTACAATATAGTGCATGATGCTGGTGGATAGAGGGTGCCAGTACATCAGGATAGCCTTGTGGTTAAGAATGCAGATATTAAAATTTATAGATCTGGGTAAGAATCACAGTTTTGCACTCATGAGCTGTGTTCCTTTGAGATGTTACTCAACCTCGAGCCTCCGTAACCCTTACTAAAATAGGGATATTAACATTTTATAAGAATCTTATAATATTAAATTATATATACACTAGAGGCCTGGTGCATGAAATTTATGCAAGGGGTGAGGGTGAGGGAGTGGCCCTCAACCCAGCTGGCACCCTCTCCAATCCCAGATCCCTCTCACAATCCAGAACCACTGGCACCTAACAGCTCACCTGCCTGCCTGCCTG
The DNA here is from genome assembly GCA_004026665.1 of Murina feae. Taxonomy (NCBI): domain Eukaryota; kingdom Metazoa; phylum Chordata; class Mammalia; order Chiroptera; family Vespertilionidae; genus Murina; species Murina feae. The sequence goes on from PVJC01014587.1 coordinate 25,691, forward strand.
ATGCCCCTAACTGCTCTCCCCTCTTGGCCTGGTCCCCCTAACTGCCTATCTGCTCTCCCTTCCCCTCTGCACCCTTCAGACTCCCAACACAGGCCTGCTGAGCTCTCCGCTGTGGCCCTACCCCTGTCCTGATTGGTTGTTACGTGATGGCATCCTGGATAATTTGCATATTTCTCTATTATTAGTATAGATACACATATGTGTACACACACAGAGCATGATAATGTGAGCATATATTCACAGCACTGCTTGATACCTAGTGAACTAGTAGTTCTGCAGGGGTCATAGTAACATTGGATGTCTTGCTATGAATACACTACAGTTTGGAGTTATGACTTGAAGAAAGGCAAACAAAGGCTGACAGTGACCATTATGTAATAAAAATAAAATGTAAAGCTCTAACAAAAGTATAGGTAGTTTAAGACGTAAAATTTTTCTCTTCTACTAAACCATACTATGTAGCTTATACATAAAGGTACATGAAATGCAGAGAAACGGTAATAATTTTCCCACTTTTAATGTGCAGAGGTAAATTATAAAATCCCCTACCTGAATGATGAAATAATAGGGGACATATTACAGGAAAATAAGTAATTAAGATCAAATTTCTAGTGGTAGGATTACACATGGTGGTATTTTTGTACTAATTTTTTTCTATAATATACAAAATTAAGAAAAAGTAATGACATTTTAAAATAAATTTTATATGCCTATATGGGGCATGAATTGAAGAGCTTATTTTCATAATGTTGTTCTACTACCTGATAAAATCTCTCAGTTTTAATTTTTACCTGCCTCCTTTTTAATATTTGAACTTCTCATGCTCTTGGAAGACATCATCTATGATTTGTGGACGCTTGATTCTCTCCCCAGCCAGTGCCCTCATATTGACAATTACAAGAAAAAGAATGTCTCAATAAAAAAATTACATAAAATTTTATATAAAATGTAGAAACTTTAGAAAAGCATGTAAATATGAGTATTTATATTGTAACAGTCTTAAACTTTGTTTCCTTGCAAATATTTGTTTTTCTATTTAGATTTTTTTTTTAGTGGAGCATTAAGCTCAGTAAATGAATACACTCTTTACAATAAATGTCAGATCCCCCTGTAACTTTAGTTCACAAACTGTTTTCAGCATTATCAAAACATTTTGCACTTATTTAAATGGCAAGACATGTCGTGTCCTTATGCAAATCTTGGCTTTCTCCTTGGTGTGGACTTTGGTTCTGCCAGTTAGGTATGATCTTACAAGTCTACAGCCTCCCTGTGAAATCTGACCTCTCTTCCCTCCACAGTCAGTGCTAACATAAACCAAGAGCCCCACAAGAAGTCATTAAAGCTGTGCTGTTAAGAGGCCAGAGCTCTATAAAATAGGCAAGAAACAAGGTCATAAGAAACATGCACCGTTCTCAAAAACAACCTTGCAAACACAATAAATGTAAGTGCCTACTTTATTTGTGACTTCCTCCTCTTCACCTGTCTACTTAATCATTTGCTTCTATGATTTATAGTCTGGGGGGAGGGGGGAGATCAAAGAAGGAAATGTTGATTAGAAAACAGTGTGTGTGTATATATATATGTGTGGGTGTGTGCACGTGCAAGAGAGAGAGAGAGAGAGAGAGAGAGAGAGAGAGGGAGATTGATTCTGCACTGGAAATGTAAGATTACAATGTTAAACTAATGTACCATCCATGCTTCTAAAAGGTTGCCATGAATTAAATACTTAATATATGTTGATTCTAAAACCAGCTAAAAATTATGAATAGTCTGAAATTACAAGCCTTTCAATAATTAAAAATGTTAGAAGACTATTCCCTAATGTAAGAAAAATATCACTTTCTTTTGTAAATTGCGTTTAAAGTATTATTTCACTGAACAGAAAACACTCAGTTCTTCAGAATCTTGATGCAGGGTTTACACAGGTGGTCCTGATGCTGCGGATCAGCCAGGGAGGGGTTCTAGAGACCTCAGCTGGCCAAAGACTGCATCAGTTGCTCCTGCCACACCCGCTCCTTAGAGTCGTAAATGGCAAGGAAACACGGCCAGTACTCACTTTCTAGCATCTCTGTGCTGTTTCCACAGCTCTGTCACAATTCAGTAGTTCTGGGGAAATCTAAAAGTAGCTCATCAAGAAAATAGGGCGATTTCTCAGACTCCTGAATATTCACAATTTCAGAGTTCCTCATGGAGTGTGTGTGTGTGTGTGTGTGTGTGTGTGTGTGTGTGTGAGAGAGAGAGAGAGAGAGAGAGAGAGAGAGAGAGAGAGCGCTTATTTCTATAACACCTGGTCTTTCAAATCATGCATTTATCTACTGCAGGCTTTCCTAATCAAAATGCAGTAGTAACTTCTTACCTCATCTGGTCCAATTGCTTTTAATCTTCAAACTTGAAGACTGACCTACAACTGAACAGGAAGTAAGCCAGCAGACCTGACCCATCTAATTAAAGCATCAAGGTAACTGATGCTTTACCTACTTGAGGTAAAAACCAATCAAGGTACAAGTTACAAACAGACATTGGAAACTTGTACATCCTTAAGACTGGGCAAGAAACTACTTTGTACTTAAAAAAAAATTGTTTCACAATAAATTTCACCAGTTTAATAAAAAATAATGTAATACAAAACAGATGTGATCACTGTGTCTTTGGTGTCCACTTCTTTTTTCTTTTTTCCAGCTGTACTGAGTACAACATAGCTATTCTTTAAGTGGCTTCTTAACTGACTTCTAGGGACTTTAGTATCCTGCTTGAATCTGTGGTTATTCTGATAACCAGGTGCTAAGAGGTATGCATTTGTTTATCAAAGTTATATTTTGATTAAAATATGTGTCCAAATAAGTGTAAATAATATGAAGGCTACAATCTTTCTAACTAAGCTGGGAACCAGGGACTTTCAGAAATACATCCTACATGCAAAGTTTCCATGGACTAGATTGTTTCCCATTATATTCCTACTGTATCCATATTAAAAGACAACTTTAATAACACCTGAGAATTCTTTGCTGCTTTGATATTTCATCAACACTGTTTTTGACAAATGCCAGACATGATACTCTGCAAACTCATTTCCTTTGTCTGAAAAGAGTGATACAAAGTTCTTCAAGCCCCCTCCTATCAGCAGAGCCATTCACTGTGATTCAACAATTCTCTTTTTTACTTTTCAAGGACAGCTGACATACAAGATTAGTTTCAAGTATACACCCCTGTGATTATATATTACATAACTTAATAAGTGATCATCCCAATAAATCCTGTACCCATCTGACACAATACATATACATACTATTAGAATTAGAATATGATTAGTATACTAGAAGCCCAGTGCACGAGATTCCTGCACTTTGGGGGGGGGGTGAGGGGTCCCCCTCAGCCCGATCCGTGCCCTCTCACAGTCTGGGATCCCACAGGGGATGTCCACCTGCTAGCTCTAGGGATCAGGCCAAAGCCAGCAGTCAGACATCCCTCTCTCAATTCAGGGCTCTCGCAGTTCAGGACCCCTCGCTCCTTACTGCCTCACCTGCAGTGGAGGCAAGAGAAGCTCCCACCACCGCTGCTGCACTCACCAGCCATGAGCCTGGCTTCTGGCTGAGTGGCACTCTCCCTGTGGGAGTGTACTGACCATCAGGGGGGCAGCACTTGCATTGAGCATCTGCCTCCTGGTGGTCAGTGCACGTCATAGTGACCGGTTATTCTGCCGTTCAGTCGATTTGCACATTAGGGTTTTATTATATAGGAGTCCCTTACTGTACACTTTACACCCCATGACTATTCTGTAACTGCCAATTTGCACTTCTTAATCCCTTCACCCTTTTTACCTATCTCTCCAAACGCTCTTCCCATAAGGCAACCAACAAAATGTTCTCTGTATCTCTGTCTGTTTCTGTTCTGCTTCTTCATTTATTTTGTTTAGATTCATTTGTTGATAGATATGTATTTATTGCCATTTTATTGTTCATATTTTTCATCTTCTTCAAGAAGACTCTTTAACATTATATGCATTCCTTTAGCTTTTTCTTGTCTAGGAAGCTCTTTTCTCTGTCCTTTGAAATGATAGCTTTGCTGAGTAATCTTGGTTGCAGGTCCTTGCTTTTCATCACTTTGAATATTTCTTGCCAATCTCTTCTGGCCTGCAAAGTTTCTGGTGAGAAATAAGCTAACAGTGTTATGAGAGCTCACTTGTAGCTAACTAACTGCGTTTCTCTTGCTGTTTTTAATATTCTGTTTGTGGTTAACCTTTTCCATTTTAATTATGATGTGTCTTGGTGTAGACCCCTTAGGGTTCATCTTGTTTGGGACTCTACACTTCCTGGGCTTATATGTCTGTTCCTTCACCAGGTTAGGAAGGTTTTCTGTCATTTTTTTCAAATAGGTTTTCAATTTCTTGCTCTTACTTTTCTCCTAGCATTCCCATGATGAGTGTTGGTATGACTGAACTTATCCCAGAGGCTCTTTACACTATTTTCATTTCTTTTTGCTGTTCTGATTGGGTGTTTTCTGCTGCCGTATCTTTCAAATCGCTGATCTGATTTTCAGCTTCACCTACTCTACTGTTGATTCCCTGTAAATTATTCTTCATTTCAGTTAGTGTATCCTTCATTTCTTACAAGTTCTTTTTTATGGTTTCCATGTCCTTTTCCATGCTGTTGAGGTTCTAAGTTCAACTATGTTTCCTCTGAGTTCATTGAACAACCTTATAACCAGTGTTTTGAACTTTGCATATAGTAGATTGCTGGTCTCCATTTTGTTTAGTTCTTTTTCTGGAGTTCTGTTCTGTTATTTCATGTTGGACATGTTTCTCTGTCTCCTCATTTTGGCAGCCTTTGTTTGTTTCTATGCATCAGGTAGAGCTGCTACATTTCCAAGGCTTGGAAGAGTAGCCTAATACAGTTGGTGTCCTATAGGGTCCAGTGGCACAGATGGCACAAACTCCCTAATCACCCAAGCTGTACACTCTCTCCCTCCTCTGGGAACGACCTCTCATTGTAGTTGAGCCTTGATTACTATTGGCAAGTCAATGGGAGAGATTTACCACTAGGCTGATCAGCTGAAAGGTCTGGCTGTGACCACCAACCATTGTCAAGGATCAGCTGTGCACGGGCCTGCCTCACAGAGCAGGACTTACTTCAGTGGGGCACTAGTGCCTCCTAAGTCCACTCCTGAGTGTGTCACTGTGGAGGTGGCTGTGTGGTAGTACAATGTGGTTTGAAGCTGTCCACCAGGTGCACTGACTCTGGAGCCTCCCAGGTGGTGCAAGCCAAGATGAGCTGCCACCTGTGTTCTGCCCAGGGACACTTGGCTTGACCTACAAAGCAATCTGCAAATGGCTGCTACTTGCGCTGGGCTTGGAGATGCCCAAATTGTACTAGGAGAGTACAAGTTGTGAAATGAGGTTGACCACTGCTAGGGCCAGACCTGGAACCACTTAACAAGAGGTATGGGACACACTGAGGTCAGATGCTGCTTGTTTGAGAGAGTTTAGGAAAAGTCTGAAGCATGAGTCAAGACAGGCCATTTGTATGAAAAAGCCACTGTAAACAGCTTGGGTGGGGCAGCAAGTTGGTAGGGCGAGGTCTCAGAGAATCAAGGGGGAGAGGGAAAGGGAGACAATGATAGCCAAGTTGATGGAGACTCAGATAGATTGCCCCTGCCAGTTTTGTGGGGTAGGGCAACAATGGCCTCTGACAGCACTTCAGTCTGGGAGAAAGTTGCCCCCACAGCTCTCACTCTGATGTCATATAATTCAGTTCCTCCCTGTGAACCCTCTGTCTCACTCAGCCACAATTCCCACAAGTTTTTATAGCCAGAAGTTGAGGGGACTTCTATTCACAGCACTGGAAGCCTGGTGTGGGGATGAGATCCCTTCTCAGGAGGTCCTTGACAGCTGATAAATTCTTCCCAATTTTTATTTTATTTTATTTTTTGGTTAATCCTCTCCTGAGGATATTTTTTCCATTGATTTTTAGAAAGAGTGCAAGGGAGGGGAGAGGTAGAGGGGAGAAGGAGAGGGAGGAGGGAGAAGGAAAGAGAGAGAGAGACATTGATTGGTTGCCTCTGACGTGTGCTCCAAAAGGGGCTGGGGATCAAACCTGCAACCCAGGTATGTGCCCTTGCCTGGGAATAAAACCCATGACCCTTCAGTGCACAGGCTGACACTCTAACCAATAAGCTACACCAGACAGAATCCCTCCCAATTTTTATTCAACACTCGTGTGTGTGGGACCACCCCATCTGCACTTCTGCCTCTCCTGCCAGTCTCCATGTGGCCTCTTCTTCATATATTTCGTTGTGGGACTTCTCTTCAGCTAGATTACAGGCAGTTCTGAATGACTGCTATTCTGTAGTTTAGTGTAATTTTGATGTGGTTGTGGGAGGATGCCAGTATTATGTTTACTTATGCCTCCACCTTGACAGGAAGTCTTCAACAATTGTTATTAATGATTGATTTCAGAAATTCTCTAACTTCAATTTATTCAGGTTCTCAACCACTTTTACCCTAAATTCCTTGAGTTCAGAGAACATGTCCTACCTGTCCATGTGTTGCTAGGAGCCAGAAGAATGCTCTGCATACAATAGGCTCAACAGTGATTTCTGAGTGAACTCAATGAACCACATTACCAGCTCCCTTCTGTTTGCAACAGAAAAGTCTGCCTCTTATCTCCTTGAAATAATGAATATAATTATGGCTATACCACTCCCTACTGTATAATCCTGAGCAAATCACTTACTTTCTTTCTCTTTTTACTTTTTTTGATTTTTTTCATTATTTTGTCTTATTTTGACAGACCCTCATGTGGATGGTTGACTTTCAATAGACTGCAGCGAGAGAGCTGCTCTGCTCTGCAGGAAACACCGACCCAGGAGCAGTTCATCTATGAATGGATTTAGCACCAGGTTCACCAGGAACATGCATTGTGTGAAGGGCAGGGGCGGCCCTCTTTCCAGCTGCACCATTTCCCAGAATGAGGGGCTCTCTGCACAGGACCCCAGTCCAGACGCGGGGAGCGATGCAGCGGCCTGCTGGCAGGGATGGCTGGGGACCAACTATCTGAGGCCAACCAAGGCTCCAAAGCGAGGGATTCTAATTTAGAGACATTCAGTCATAATCCCACACATGGTAGTTCAGCCCCATTGGGGTTTTACAGATTACAAATGGTAAGGCATACAAAGCATTTAACATGAAGCACTTAATTTAGCTATTTCTATTATTTTATTGCACATAATTTCTTCCTTGTTATCTAAAAATCTCTCCCTCTTCACCTAGCTACTCTTCCTTCACTCCTGGTTCTGAGCAAGAAGTAACCATTCCAACTTGCACTACGGTTAACTTTGTCCTGAAACTCTTAATCCCACACTGAATACCTTCTCTGGGCCCCTATTTCATCTATTATTCTCATTCTCTTGCATCACTCTCTCATTACTAGTTTCTTCCTCACTGACTATACTTATATCTCCCTTATTCCAAAAATCAGTAGAGATCCCAGGCCAAGTTAACATTAGTCCATCTCTTTTTTGTCATTCTGGTTCTTCTAGAATGACTATATACATTTAATTCTTTACTTCTACTGGGGCAAGGGATGAAGGGAAGGAAAGAAGGAAGGGAGAAGAGCCACAGGTATATTTGCAGGACTGAGAAGTCTCCTGGGAAAATTTTTCTCTTAAGAGAAGTAGTAAAACTCATAAGTTCAGTTCAAAAACAATAAACTAGTTTAGGTGGTGAGTTCTGTCAGAATTCATGGCTGCCTGACTCTCAAATTAGGCAAGCCATAAGGACTCATAAATATCCTATCTAATAATTGGGAATATGCTAATTAACCCTCACACCATCGCAAAGCTGGTGGCACCCACTGCCAATAATGAGGGAATATGCTAATTGACTGCCCCACTCTCAAAGATGGCTGTACCCACAGCCAATAAAGAGGAAATATGCTAATTGACTTCCCCTCCCTCAAAGATGGTGGCACCCACAGCCAATAAGGAGAAAATATGCTAATTGACTGTCCTTCCCTCAAAGATGGTGGCACTCATAGCCACAAGATGGCAGCGCCCAGTACCCTCAGCCCCACTGGGGTGGCAGGCATGCGTTAAGGGCCCAGCCGCTCTGTATGCCTGCCTCCAAGTTCACCAATACCTCAGTCTCCAGCCACCCAGGGCTGGCCCAAGGCAAGCCTCAGATGGCAGCTGCCCAGCTGCCCAGGGCCACCTGAGGCTCAGGTAACTAGGTCCGGCCAAGGCTTGCGCTACCAGCAATGGCAACAGCAGAGGTGTGACGGGGCATCACCTTCCTGATTTCTGGGTCACCTCCCGCCCCTGAGGGCTCCCAGACTGTGAGAGGGGGCAGGCCAGGCTGAGAGACTCCCCCCTTCCAGTGCATGAATTTTCATGCACTGGGCCTCTAGTGCTTATATAAAAGAAGAGATGAAAGGGGAGAGGAAGATGCATTTGGGCTACTGGCTAAAACTTTTAAAAGTTTTAAGAAGACTATTTCCAGTGGAAGACAGAGGGGCAGAGAAATGTATGCTCACATTTGGAGTTACTGTTGTACAATGTGGAATGGGGTATAGAAAACAGATGTCATCCACTGGGCCTGACCAGAAAACACTTCCAAGAAGAAACCATAATCCTCACCTAAAGATGATACTCAATGAGCAAAGAAAGAGAGGATGGTGACTCCTGGGATCCTGAATACAAGAACTAAACGAAACTGGAACTGATTGAAAATCTACTTCTCCCATATATCTGTTTTTACTTTTCACCTTTCAAGATACTGTCTTTCAGAGTTTACTCATATTGTAATGCCTACCATACCCCTGTACAGAAGCCTTCTATATCTTTATTTATTTGAGACTTGCCAATCAATTTTCATCTTAGGAAAAAATATAATCATTGACTTCGTTGTCCAGAAACCAAGAAAGTTTCCTTGCTCCTTTCCTTCTTTTCTGCCTCCATTCCTTTCTCTCACACTCTCTTCCCACATTTCTTTATTCCTTTGTCTCTGGCAGACAATTTGGGACTATAATGGTGGCCTTAAATGGAGAAATGACTGGGGATGGAGATACAAGAGACATTTGGGAGATGGAATCAATACGACCATAATTTAGTGGCAAGTGTGCCAAGAGGGCATGATAATGAACACTCTTATGCACTGATGTTGGCAGTATAATGTCAAAAAATTATTAATGTGCCCTGACTGGTTTGGCTCAGTGGATAGAGCGTCGGCCTGCAGACTCAAGGGTCCCAGGTTCAATTCTGGTCAAGGGCATGTACCTTGGTTGCGGGCACATCCCCAGTGGGAGGTGTGCAGGAGGCAGCTGATCGATGTTTCTATCTCATCTGTCCCTCTCCCTTCCTCTCTGTAAAAAAATCAATAAAATATATTTTTAAAAAATTATTAATGTGCCCTAGTCATGTGGCTAAGTTGGTTGGAGCATCGTTCTGTGCACCAAAAGGTTGCAGGTTCAATTCCTGGTCAGAGCACATACCTAGGTTGGGGGTTTGATCTCCAGTAGGAGAGTGTATGGGAGGCAACCAATCAGTATTTCTCATATCAATGTTTCTCTCTCTCCCTCTCCCTTCCTCTCTCTCTAAAAATCAATAAGCATACCTTCAGGTGAGGATTAAAGAAAAAGATCTCTCTTTATATATATAAGCCTAAGCAATCGTCATGACCAAATGATCAGAACAACTGGTCAGTCAGTCACTATCATGTGCACTGACCACCAGGGGGCAGAGGCTCAATGCAGGAGCTGCTCCCCGGTGGTCAGCGTGCTCCCACAGCCAACCTCCTGCAGCTGGCAAACCTTCCACGCCCCCTACCCCTAATAGGCCTCACTTGCCGGCCAGGCTGAGGGACCCCACGTATGCACGAATTCATGCACCGGGCCTCTAGTTGACATATAATAAAAAAGAAAAAAGCCTAAAAAAGCTGCAAATTCAATTACTGGGACTTACATAGCCCTTAAAATAACTATATCACTACATGAGGAAAAATTTGTGATATCCTAAGTATAAAAAAAAGATACAAAATTATATTGACAACTTTCTTCTCATGATAGCTCAACTAAGAATTCCACTCTTACAATTTCTTTTATTCTTTTTTAAAATTTATCTTTATTGTTTAGATTATTACAATTGTTCCTCTTTTTCCCCCATAGCTCCCCTCCTCCCATTTCCCACCCCAACTTCTGTCCTTGCCCCCCCCACTGTCCTCATCCATAGGTGTACAATTATTGTCCATTCTCTTCACGCATCCCCAACACCCTTAACCCCCGAAAATTGTCCATCCACTCCATTTCTATGCATCTGATTCTATTCTATTCACCAGTTTATTCTGTTCATCAGATTTTTTATTCACTTGATTCTTAGATTCACTCATTGATATATATTTGTTGTTCATAATTTTTACTTTCCTTTTTCTTCTTCCTCATTCTCAAAGGATACCTTTCAACATTTCATATAATACTGGTTGGGTGGTGATGAACTCTTTTAGCTTTTTCTTGTCTGTGAAGCTCTTTATCCGACCCTCAATTCTGAATGATAGCTTTGCTGGGTAAAGTAATTTTGGCTGTAGGTT
>PVJC01014588.1:0-36266 GCA_004026665.1 Murina feae
GCCACCATCTTGGTTGGGCTAATTTGCATACAGCTGCTCTGATTGGCTGGTGGGCATGGCTTGGCTGATGGGCGTGGCTTAGGTGTCTCGGAGTGATGGTTAACTTGCATATTACTCTTTTGATAGATTAGATTACTCATTTATTTCAGCCCTTTATATTCAGCATGTCTCTATTGAAATAAATCTACGTTTCTATGAAAATTGAAGCTTTTGTATTTTTATGGCCCACATAAACTTAAACCTTGTTCATTTGGCCTGTGTTAGCCTTTGAGTTTGACATGCTTAATCTACATGATGTAGATCATGGACATTCTTCAGAAGGAGAAGGGTAAGCAGTGCTATAGAGCTGGAAATCCTTTGTTGTGTCTAATGATCTGAGATTGACTTTGCAGAACTCCCTGCAAAGAGACAGTGTATGGTATTAACCTCGATCAGTGAGTCTCAGTCAGAGGCAATTTATCTCCCTAGGGGACACTTGGCGATGTTTAGATGCACTTTTGGTTGTCACAACTGGGGGTGTTACTGAAATCCAGTGCTTAGATGCTAGGGATGCCACTTAACATAGGATTTCCCCAGAACAAAGAATCATCAGGCCTCAAAACATCAGTGGTTGCAAGGGGAAGGAACCCTTCCCTAGATTGAGGGTGGGGGCACCTGCACCCCCTCACAAGATGCTAGGGGTGCAGCTTCCTGCATGCTGAGGGGTCCACTGTGAGTCCTGGGAGGATGGAGCCTGGAAAGTATGTGTCCTGAGATTGCCGCCATCAGAAGACACAGATGGAGCCGACTTCTCTTCATTCTCCCCCTAACTGACTAGGGTCCCTGGCGGATCCCAGGCCTCGGACACTGAGAAGGTTTAGAGTGAGTGTCTCTCTTTGAGTTGGGGGCTGAGTGACAGTGCCTGAGGGCCCCCCAATTGCCCCCCAAATATTAAACATCCTGGAGATGGGGGCAACATCCAGAGCTAAAGCTCGGACAGGCTGCCCTGCCCTCTTAGATGAGGGGCAGGGAACTGTGTGGTCTCTCCAGTGCCTGCCCTACGCCCAGGGCTCGCCCCCTGTACAGAAACAGGCATGAATGAGCTGTTAGCCTCACCACAGCCTGGGCTCCGGGACAGGTCCTTGAATGGGGATCAGAAATATGTCCCCTTTCTGATCCTTTGACAGGAGGGCAGGAGTTTATACAACCTCTTAGGTTTGGTGAGGCAGGGTGCAGGATGAACCTGATGGAAGGGTGCAGGAAATCACTGGGAGATTTGACACCGGGCTATGAATCAGGACCAAGGCCCTGGAGGCTGCCTTCACACCCACAAAGTAGGAAGTGGGAGGGGCCTCATGTTGGGGTGGAAAATCAGTTTGTTGTTCCACTCATGTATGCGTTCACTGGTTGATTCTTGTATGTGCCCTGACTGTGGTGGGCAGGGTGGGATGGGCGGTGGTGTCGAACTACAACCATAGTGTATGGGGACAATGCTATAACCAACTGAGCTACCTGGCCAGAGCTTATAGGAGCCTTTAAACTCTCATGGAAGCCAGGGGGAGACCCTGTAGATCAGCCTGAGATGGACCCTGCCCCACCCTTAATTTAAGATTGATGACATTTTTGAAGAGTCCTCCCAAAAAAAGACACCAAGAGGAGGAATCACACACATACAATAAATAAAAGGTTTCACAGGCAGAGAGGAAGAATCTCAGAGGTTGAAAGATAGGCAAGGAGAGAGGCTCCACCTCCAGTCTCTCCAGAGCCTCCCTGCTTGACAGCAGGCTGGGGCGGGTGGGGCGGGTGGCCGGCCGTGACTGTGACTCAGGTTTCTGTGGGCAGCCAAAGGCAGCCGGCAGGGAGGAGCCCAGACCAACAGGCAGGCCAGCCAACTGCGGCTTTCACCTCAGCTGTCCTCTCTCCTGGGAATTCGGGATGCTCTCCTCTGGCTGTGCTGGCCTCTGGGGATCGCTGACCCCTGCTTTCCCTACCCCCAGCACCCATGTTCCTTCCCAGAACCCTCAGCCCTTGGCCCTCTCCCCTAGGCACTGACGCAGGAGGGAGAGTCAAGGGGCACAGCCTCTCGGGAGGCCCCAGAATGTCTGTGCCACAGGGAGCAGGGTATCATAATAACCTGGCCTGCACCCTGAGGGGAGACAGGGGAATCCTGGGCACTAGCTTTTAGCCTGAGCAGCTGAGCCCACCAGTCTTCCCCAGCTTGGGTGGCTCAAGTCCGGACAGACTGGTTGTTATGGTGACAGTTAGGGGCTAGAATGCTGCTTCTGCAGTCAGGCCAACATGAGGAGAGGGTGCTCAGCTACTCCAGCCCTGCCCCGTCAGAATTGACCAGCCAGAGAGGAATTGTTGGAGCTGAAACCAAAGAGCTCTCTGGTCAGGGACAGTAGGACTTCCCCTTGGTGATGGATGAGGGTGTGGCCAACACATTCCCCTGGTGTTTGTTTCTGGGACCTGTTTCTTGGGTTGTTTTTTGTTTGTTTTTTTGAGAGTGGCGAGAAGAAAGGGAATACACACTTTGTGTCCCAGTGTTTGTAGACCCAGCTCACCAGTCTTCATAACAACTGAGAGAGATCCAGTAACTTGCCTAAAATGGCAAAACTGGAATCATAACCCAGAGTGGCTTGCCACCAACACTGGTGATCTTTTCTGGAAGCCAGGCAGTTGTTCTAGGGAGGGAGCCAGAAGAATGTGAACTGAACTTTATGGAATACACTGGATAGTCCATCACAGGGTACAGGTGGTAGGATGCAGATGCTGGCTGCCTTTGGAGTTTGGGGACAGATGGCAGTTTGAAGAGAAAGCCACTAGCAGAATGTTTGACACATAGTAGGTGGTCATTAAGTATTTTTGTAGTGAAGGAGAGAGATTTGCATGTGAGCCATTGCTAGTTTTTTGGGACATCCTGGGATCTTCTAGCTCTGAATTGCAGCAACAGCATAAGAAGCTAGTTGGAAAAAGGGACTTTCCGAGAGACCAAACCCGGCGAGAGAGGAATTTGCGGAGCATATCTGAGTGGGGGCTGGGGTGTGGGGAGGTGGGAGGGAAGTATGTGGACTACACAGAATTACCTTAAGGTGCGGACGCCCCCCAGTGGCCAATATGCAGCCTCGGGAAAGACAGGCTCTGCAAATTAACCGCGCGCGAAGTACTCTGGGAGTTGTAGTCCAGCGGAACTGAGGGGCGGTGCTGCTAGCCGGGCTGTTGGGTGTTGTAGTCCGACATTTATGGGCGGAAGGAGGCAGTTACCCTCCTCGGCGGACCACGAGTCCCGTGGTGCCCCGCGGCAGGCCGCGCAGGCGCGGTGAGTCGGTGCCGGTCAGTCCGGAAGGCTGAGGGGCCGCGGCTGGGTTGAACCTTGTCAGAAGGGGTCGCTGAGTGGGCCTGTGGCGAGGCGGGTTGGGGCTTCCGGCACCATGTCGAGGCAGGCGAACCGCGGCACTGAGAGCAAGAAAATGGTAACTTGGAGCGTGTGACTTCGGCGGGCGGGGCAGAATAGGGGCGTTCTGGGGAAGGGGTCCTCCTTCGAGCGCTGCGAGGGGGTGGTTCCGCTGGAGGAAGGAGGCGCAGGTTGCTGGGCTGAGAGGGAGAGTCCCTCCGGGGGCGTCCCGGGCCCTGTCGGAGGGCCGCGGGTGCCCTGCCCCGCCTGCGAGCCGCGGAGCCACCGTGCCAGGCCAACACAGCGGCGGCAGGAACAGCCGTGGGCCCCTGTCCCCCTTCTTCGCGGTAGGCCCCGGCCGGCCCCTTCCGTGTGTTCCCTCACCTCATCCGCAGCGATCCTCCCAGAGGGGTGCGGTGGTTGCCGTCCTGCCGCTCAGAGAGGCTCCCTAACGCCCGCGTTTGCAGGGGGGAGGAACCAGGGTTCGAACCCCGGCTCCGGCTGCTGGGCCGCGCGCTCTGCACTGGCCTGGGCCGGGAGATGCTCTCGCGCTGCTGGTGTGGGTCAGGGGCGCCTGTTCCGCGGGGTGCGCGGCGCCCCTCGGGGCGGGCGAGGGCCTCCTCTCGTCCCGGGAGCAGCGGGACCCCCGAGCCCCGTCCGGTCTGCCTGTGGAGGGGGCCTGGGCCGGGAAAGGAAGGGGGAGGACGTTTTCCTGACTTGCGGACAGGTGTTTCTTTTCGTGGGCATCTCGTTCCTGCCTCCAGTTCCCCACGCTGCCTTTCTTTGTTTTTCCAGCTTAAAAACCGAGTGTTCCAGGTGGCGTGCCGGGCGGGTCGGGGCGGTTGGTTGGTCTTCAGCCCCAGAGGGGATGGTTGAACTTGCCCTTTGCGTGGGCTGCAGGAGACCCTGTTTCTCCCGCGGAGGACCTACCTTTTTCCCCCTCAATCAGACCCCTTTTGAGAAGCTGATGATACCTATCATGGATCTTCTCCCCAGGCATATTAAATGGAAAAACATATGCACAGACACTTGGTTACATTTGAAGAGACTCCGTGGATTGCAGGTTAAGAATTCCTATTTTGGAGGAAATATCAAATAGTTTAAACCAAGAAGAAAAAGAGAATATTTTGCTAGGACATCGTCATGTAGGGAGGAAAGCGTGAGCATTGGTTGGAATTCTGTCTTTCCCAACTGATCCTCGGTTTCCTTTATGTACAAAATGGAGACAATAATGCCCATCGAGGGTTAAATTAGATTTCAGTGTAAATTGCAGGGGGCATGGTAAATGTTTCCTCCTTAATGTGTGAGCAGATATGAGAGGTCTTCCTGCTTAGTTTTCATAACTTGCATTTGTTTTGTACTTTAAAATATATATATATATTTTTATTGATTTCAAAGAGAGGAGGGGGAGGGAGAGAGAGAGAGAGAAACATCAGTGATGAGAGAGAATCATTGATTGGTTGCCTCCTGCACCTCCCCTTCGATTCCTGCACACCGGAGTCAAACCTGGGACCCTTCAGTCCCCAGGCCCACGCCCTATCCACTGAGCCACAGCAGCTAGGGCTGTGCTTTTTTTTGAACCTGAAATCAAAATCAATATTGGAATCTCTAATATGAGTTCAGTAGGAACCTGCAGTCTTCACTTCCAACCCCACTATCTGCTCAGCTTTTCTGAAGTGAAGGAATTATTGGGGTGGGGGGCTACGCCACACTCCTGCCTCAGAGCTTTTGCGACGGCTGTTGCTGCTGGGAACTCGCTTCATGCACAACTACTGAAATGTCACCTCCTCAGGGAGGCTTTCCCTGACTACACGATTAGTTCTCTCTTCTGTCACTCTACTGTTTTTCTTCATAGCACTGTCTATTTTGTTTTAAATATTTCATTATGAATTGTATATTTAGTTGTGTATTTTCAGTCTCCCCCATGGGAATATAAACTCCGTGAGAGTAGGAATTTTTGTTCACTGCTCCATTCTCGGCAACTGAAGGATGGACGCCTTGCACTAGGCCGTCTGTATTTATTGAATGAATGGCAGGAGGGTTTGCTGTGTCCTCTCATTCAGTTCCTCCTGGTACCTACTTGGGGCTTGTCACATGATCCTCTTTCCTCTCTGCTTGGGGAGTCCCCACCTCCAGCAGAGGTCCTTCCAGTTGGCCCAATCTTCTGCAATCAGCCCTCTCCTATTTGCTGTGTTCCCACTTAAACCTTTCAAGACTTCAGGGTTTAAGATGCTCGAGTAATGAGAACTCTGCTTTTTGTTTGTGCAAACAGAAACAGCCATTTGTCCAGCACACTTTTCTTGAGTCCCAGCTTTATGGAAAGCTCTGTGCTAGGTGTTGGGGGAAGTGCAGAGATGAAGTCCTAGTCCTTAATTCTAGAGGCACATAGCCTATGAGAGAGTCAGAAAAATACCAGCATAGGAGTATGTCTGGGGTTGAGTCCTGATTTCCCTGCTTGCTTGTGTGACCATGGGCAAGTTTATTCGTTGTCCTAAACATCAGTTTCACCAGCTTTAAAATAAATTTAAAAGGTAATAATAGTATCTGTGTCATAAGGATGTTCTGAGTATTAATTGAGGGAGATAATGCATGCAAAGCAATGTCCCAGGATGGTCCAAGTCCGAGTCAGGGCACATGCCCGGGTTGCAGGCTTGATCCTTGGTAGGGGGCATGCAGGAGGCAGCCGACCCATGTTTCTCTATCACATCAATATTTCTCTATCCCCTGTTCCCTCCTTTCCTCTCTCTCTCTCTAAAAATAATAATAATAATAAATAAGTATTTTTTTAAAAAGAAGAAAATCGTTGACAGTAAATGTCAGCTAGCACTTTGATTAGTAAAGACATTCGCCTTCATGTGTCTGCATAGTGTTTGGTTCTTGAATCTCGTGGACAATCAGGCCTCGCCCTTCTTTTGTGTTGTGTTGCTAGTAACCCAACCCCAGCTGCTCAGGTGAATTACTACCTAACAGCAGCACTCAGAATCTCCGTGACAGGAGTCTGGAGAGGAAGAGAGAGGTGGCCTGTCCTGCTACTGACCTTCCTTCTCCAGCTGCTGGGGGCAGTCACACTAGATTACTTCTGTTGACAAAAATAGTAAGTGTGACTCTTTTTAAATTTATTTTATTTTTTAAAATATATTTTATTGATTTTTTTTTTTTTTTTTACAGAGAGGAAGGGAGAGGGATAGAGAATTAGAAACACCGATCAGCTGCCTCCTGCACACCTCCTACTGGAGATGTGTCCGCAACCAAGGTACATGCCCTTGACCAGAATCGAACCTGGGACCCTTCAGTCCGCAGGCCGATGCTCTATCCACTGAGCCAAACCAGTTAGGGCTGTGTGACTCTTTTAGCATTAGCTCCAAAACTCAGCCCCCTTAAAGGAGATTTGGGGTTTTTTTTGCGGGGTGCTAAGTAAAAAACCTGAAAACTCAAGTGCAAGGAGCTCCCCTGAGAGTAGGGCTTGGCTTAACTTACTCTGCTCAGGTTGTGCCTGAAGTACTCGCAGAAGTGCTTGGAGATCGCACTGGCTCTGTGAGACACTCCTATGGTTGGTTGGTCTGGAAGAAAGCATCTTTAAGTCCATTATCTCGTTAGCTCCGCCTAACAACCCTGTGATTAGCATGACACATCCTCTCCAGTTACTGTTTCCGTGTGAGGAGACTGAGGTGAAGTGACTGACCTAAAGTCTCACATCTAGTAAGTGGCAAGCTCAGTCCCAGAAGGCGGTCTTCTGACTACAACCCAATATTCTTTCTGCTTGCCTTATTGGTTGCTACAAAGTTCTTTATGTGGATCAAGCCTAAGTCAGGGTGCTCTCAGACACCACACCACAGGGAACCACTTTAAGAATAAAAATATCTACTATCTAAAAATATCTAATACCTACTTGAGTTCACACTATGCCCCAGGTGCTCTACAAGCATCTCATTGGAATCTCGCAGTAACCTTAAAGGGCCGGCAGTATTGTCGTCATTGTACGGATGGGAAAACCTGAAATTCAGAGACGTTAAGGAATGGATTAGGGTCACGTAAGTTTTAATGAGACAGTGCTCAACTATAAGAAGACTGCATCTCAGCCCTGGCCAGTGTGGCTCAGGTGGTTGGAGTGTGGTCTTGTGCACTAAAGGATCGTGGGTTCAATTCCCAGTCAAGGGCAAGTACCTGGGTTGCAGGTTCATCCCTGGCCCTGGTCAGGGTGCCTGCAGGCCGGGACTGACCAATGTCTCTTTCTCTCTCCCCCTCCATCCCTTCCACGCTCTGAAATTCTGAGTGCTGCCATTAAAAAATGTATAGGAAAAATATTCTTGGGCGAGGATTAACAAAACAAAACAACAAAAAAAGGAAGAAAATAGAGTCTTAGTTACTTACCTTTTCCTGTAAAATGGGGATAAGTAAAGTTTTATAAAGTTAATGACCATTATTATTGAACATAAAGCAGTTGTAAAGTAGAAATGTTGCAGAAGAGATTTCTATTTCTGTTGGGAGAGAGAACGTGGTGCTTATGGTCAGTGAAGAAATTGGGCTGTTGAATAGCTGACATTTAAGTTTCCGTGGAACCTTTTTGTTATAAGGGTCACAGGACTGACAACCCAGGTCTTCAGACTCTGCAAACTCCTCTCTGTTCCTCGGACTTCCTCCCCAGTTCTCTTTATTCACTCCTTTCTTAAAAAAAAAAATTGCCCTGACCAGTTTGGCTCAGTGGATAGAGCGTCGGCCTGTGGGCTGAAGGGTCCCAGGTTCGATTCCGGTCAAGGGCATGTACCTTGGTTGTGGGCACATCCCCAGTAGGGGGTGTGCAGGAGGCAGCTGATCGATGTTTCTCTCTCATTGATGTTTCTAACTCTCTATCCCTCTCCCTTCCTCTCTGTACAAAAAAATCAATAAAATATATTTTAAAAATTTGTACTGATTTTCAGAGAGAGGAAGGGAGAGGGAGAGAGACATTGCTATGGTAGTGCAACATCGATTGGCTGCCTCCGGCATGCCCCCTACTAGAGTCTGCAACCTGCGCGTATGCCCTGATTGGGAATCAGACTGGCAACCCTGAAGTGCACTGGACAGCCAGTGCCCAACCAGCTGAGCCACACCGGCCGGGGCTGTTCACTCTCTCATCACACCAGTCTCCTACCTGTTTCTCCGTCTTGGCAAGCGTACTCTCACCTGAGGGCCTTACACTTTCCTAGGACTTTTCACCAGGATATTATCTTTATGGCTTATCCTTACTTCCTCCTGTTCTTTTGTATCATTTTAATGAGGCCTTCTCTGTCTACCCTATTTAAAATTGACATGAACAAAAAATAAAAAAAATAAAATTGGCAGGAACATAAATACCCCCTCATCTCCTTTTTTGCTCAGTTTCCTCCACGGTACTTATCACTCTCTGGGAAACCATATATTTTATTTATTCGGTTCATTATCTGTCTCCAATTACGTAGCACCTGGTACATAGTAAACATTGAATGACTCCTCTATGCCACAGCCCCATTCCTATTTTTAAAATATGAAGACCTTTAATTTACATATTTATGTTGCAAATAGGCTTGGTTCACAAGGGAGATGGAGACAGACTTGCAAATCAGAGGGTGCAGAGAGCCCGGGTCAGGGATCCCATTCCCACATCCCAGGAACGATGATTCTGTGACCACGCACTGATCTGACCGGGACCTTGATTTTTCTCATCCGCAAACTGGGGGCTGCTGCATCTGTAAGGAGCTTGATGACATCATGGTATGCTTGTTACTTGGCATGATGGTGGGCTGAGGCTCTTGGAGTTTCTGTCCAAGGGCTCATTCATTAATAATGGAAGGAAAGCTCTCTTGACTTAATGCAGCGATGCCAATTCTATGGACTGGTTACTGCTGGATTGTCTCCATCCATTCATGCCCAAGTCATTCGAGTGCCAAACCTTAACCTGACTAAACAATCACTCTCCTCAGTAGCTTCTCTTGAATTGCCATAGTTGGTACATGGTCTCTCGGAGACACCCGGATCTGGCTGTTGTAGTTGAGCTCAGAGAACTTCCTAGTTCTGAAACCGTTGCTCTTTGACTTCCTAGTGCAGCTAAATGTTTTGTTTTGTTTTAGGCGGTTATTAATATTGCAGTTTTCGGGAACAGTGTATAGGATGAGCATTGGTTTAGAAGCTCTTGGTTTTTGTCCTCCAAAATTACTTTTGTCAATAATGTCCTTAGCCACTCTGAGTCTCAGTTTCCTCATCTCTGAAGTGAGATTAATTTCTGCCCTTTCTGCTTTACGGAGTGAGTTACTGTGGGGTGGAAAATGAGGTGATGAAAAATAGAACACAGTATGTGAGCAGAAGGCATTCATCTATTATTCTTGCCATGGGCACAAGGTGAGGAGCACTGGGTCCTGAGAGCCTGGGTCTTAACCTGAGTTGGACTTTGTCCCTCAGAATACTTAACGACAAAATAATGCTCTGCTTCCAGTTTGACAAGCCTCCCCTCAGACAGGAGTGCTTGAGTGGCAGGCTTATGTTTTCAGCCTCACATTTGTGTGAATCCATTGGTCCAAATATAGTGGTAACATGAATCTCACTTAGTTTCATTCTGATAATGCCTTTCCCCCAACTTGCTGCTTTCATTTTGTCTTTTATTGGTCTTTGGTTTTGTACTTCTTTTATTTATTTATTTATTTATTTATTTATTTATTTATTTATTTTAAAATTTATCTTTATTGTTGAAAGTGTTACAGATGTCCCCCTCTCTCCCCGCCTTGACCCCTCCCCTGTTGCACTTCTTTTTTATCTTCCACATCTCTGTTTCTTGGTAGGAAGGTGACAGGATTCTTTATCTGAGAAAGAGTTTCTGTGATTTTTAACTGTGATTATAATAGAAACCAGTCCAGGTACACTACAGAATGTATTCCTTTTAGAATTACCCCCTTTCCTGGAAACATTCTAGCTGTGTGTCCGAAGGAACATTCTTTTTCCCATGCCTTAGAAGAGGGTTATCGTCCTGCGACGGACTTCATCTTAGACTTCCTTCTTCCCCATGGAGAGGGCCCCTTGGGTCCTCTGCTGTTTCTGGGTGAGGTTTTGGGAGTGGGGAGGCCCTCGGTCACATTTGCCAACCCACAGAGGTAATTTGTAAGTGTCTGCTTTGGGTCTGCCCTGCACAGGAGCTAGTGAATGACTACTGCTCGCACACCAGATTCTGGTGACTGGAGCTTAGGCCTGGTAGCTGTAGTGGGGTTCTGGATTTGCAGAAGCCTACCTCGGTGTGTTGGAAAGTGCCTTTTACAGCCTGTTTTGTAGTGGGTCTGGCTGCAGCCCTGCCACGTTGACCCTGGGGAGCTAGATTCCTTGGCCCCTCCCTCCATAGGGGAGGTTGTTCCCGCCCCCCAGACACAGTGACCTTTCCTTTGAATCCTGACAGTTGCATTGAGGCCCGTCCAGACTCTCACCAAACTTTCTCTTTTGTGTGTCCTGACTGCGTTTTGAATCTCTTTTAGAGCTCTGAGCTCTTCACCCTGACCTATGGGGCTCTGGTCACCCAGCTATGCAAGGACTATGAAAATGACGAAGATGTGAATAAACAGCTGGACAAAATGTAAGTGAGCACCTCTGTGGGAGCAGTAGGAGTGGGGCTCTGTAGAACATGAACCTACATGGTCCTTTGGCGAAGAACAGGGTTGTCACTCTTATAACCGGCGTTTTGGTTTCCGCTGTGCTCATTTATTGGGATGTTTTGGAATTATCTCCATTTTCCTTTTACCACCAACAGCCTTATATACAGACATAAAGCACTCAGATTCTGTAATATAGTCTGTTCTCTTGTTTCCTTCCCAGGGGCTATAACATTGGAGTGCGACTAATTGAAGATTTCTTGGCACGGTCAAATGTGGGCAAGTGCCACGACTTCCGGGAAACTGCAGATGTCATCGCCAAGGTCATTATCCTGGGTGGAAGGATTGTCTTTGGGAGGCACAGCTTACCACTCTCTCTGTCTCCCTTAGAGAGACCCTTAGCATTCCAAAAGACTAGTTAGGCAGCTGATTGGGCCAGAGAAACCCTCTTGGTGGCTTGGGAATAGCACAGATTGTGAAAAGGGAAGAGTAGGTGGGATGATCCCTGTGTATTAAAGCCCCACTGAAATCAGAGCCAGGTCTCAACTGTGAAGATGTAGCAGAGCAGCATGGCAGTTAAAAATACAGACACAGCCCTGGCCGGTTTGGCTCGGTGGATAGAGCGTCAGCCTGTGGACTGAAGGGTCCCAGGTTCCATTCCGGTCAAGGGCATGTACCTTGGTTGTGGGCACATCCCCGGTGGGGAGTGTGCAGGAGGCAGCTGGTCAATGTTTCTCTCTCATCGATGTTTCTACCTCTCTATCTCTCTCCCTTCCTCTCTGTAAAAAAAAATCAATAAAATATATTTTTTAAAAATACAGACACACCTGGTGTGGCTCAAGGGTTGAACATCAACCTATGAGTCAGGAGGTCAAGGTTCGATTCCCAGTCAGGACAGATGCCCAGGGGGCGTGTAGGAGGCTGCTGATCAATGAGTCTCATCATTGATGTCTCTCTCTCTCTCTCTTTCCCTTTCTCTCTGAAATAAAAAAAAATATATTAAAAAAGAAAAGAAAAGAATGTAGGCACACCTGGCTTCATATTCTGGCTCCAATATTCATTAGTTTTTAGGTAACTTACTTTAACCTCTTTAATTACCAGTTACCTCATCTTTAAAAGGAAGAAAATAAGAGCTTCCTCACAGGGTTGTTGTAAGGAGTAAATGGAAAAATGAATGCACTTAATGTAGTGCACATAGTAAATGTTTGCTATTAATAATATTAGTGTTGCCCTGACTGGTTTGGCTCAGTGGATAGAGTGTCGGCCTTTGGACTGAAAGATCCCAGGTTCGATTCCAGTCAAGGGCATGTACCTTGGTTGTGGGCACATCACCAGTGTAGGGTGTGCAGGAGGCACCTGATCAATGTTTCTCTTTCATTGATGTTTCTAACTCTTTATCCCTTTCCCTTCCTCTCTGTAAAAAATCAGTAAAATATATTTAAAAAAAATAATATTAATATTACATAATATCTATCTAATCTAATAAAAGAGCAATATGCAAATTGACCCCACTTTATTATACCCACAAGCCACGCCCACCAACCAATCAGAGAAAACATGCAAATTAAATAAACTAAGATGGCGGCGGCCATGGAGCTGTAGTTGCCTCGGGCAATGGAGGAAGCTAGGGCCCTGTGGGCCCTGAGCTCTACTCAAGACTACAAAGTTTCAATTTAGAAGATAAACAAACCCCAGATACCTGGGCGCTGGGATCTTGGGTTGCCAGGGGCAACCCAGGCTTCAAGAGGAGGACCAAGGCAACGAAGTTTCAATTATAGAAGTTAAATAAATCCCAGATACCTGCTTCCAGCCAGGCACCCCAGTAGGGACCTAAACTCTGAAGGGGCTGTGGGCAGCCTGAAACGGCCCTCTGCCCCTCACCCAGGCTGGCCAGGCACCCCATTAGGGACCTGAACCCTGAAGGGGCTGTGGGCAGCCTGAAACAGCCATCAGCTCCTCACCCAGGCTGGCCAGGCACACCAGCAGGTGGACATCCCCCAAAGGATCCTGGACTG
This sequence comes from Murina feae, assembly GCA_004026665.1. Lineage (NCBI taxonomy): Eukaryota > Metazoa > Chordata > Mammalia > Chiroptera > Vespertilionidae > Murina > Murina feae. Next base: position 12,975 of record PVJC01014588.1, read on the forward strand.
TGAGAGGGCACAGGCCAGGCTGAGGGACCCCCCTCTAGTATATATATAAAAGCCAGATGATCTGAAAGACAGAACAATAGGTCACTATGACGACCAGATGGCCCCGATCAGCCCCTCCCAACCTCCCTCCACCCCTCCCACCAGCTGTCATCACCCCCGATGCCCCCCATTGGGGGTGGGGCCAGCTGATCTCCGCAGCTCCTCCCCCCCTGCCGACCCAGCCCCAATGCTGGCTGGACCCAGGCCTCTAGTAGGATTCATAATAAACGATAAAACACCTATAGCATTGTAGTGTCATCTGTCTTGCCCAAATCCAAGAGGGGGTCGACAGTGGAGAGTTTCATGAGGGTTTGGAATTAGGAGGGTAGATAGAGGGAAGGCACTCTTCGGAGTAATTCTGCCCCAGTGACCTGTATTCCCATTCAAAAAGAAGGGCTCAGACACACAGACAGGACAGGAGGGTGGGTTGGGGCCTCTGTGCACTCAGATGCTGGTTGGAAGGTCAGTGCTTCCACTGCAGAGTGCAGGTGGACAGCAAGTTGTTGCCTGGTTATATGATACCTTGAAAGGGAGGAGTATGGAAGCGTGCACAGATGCCTTTTTTTGGCCCTTAATGCCTAAAGCTTCAGTGTCTTGCAGAGCCACAGCTTTGCTCCTGAGTCTCTTAGTTTCCCTTTGCCAGCACATCACCTTCCTATGTACAGCTCCTACTGCTCTTCCCATGGGGCTCTTGTGTGTCCCCTGACAGGTGGCGTTCAAGATGTACTTGGGTATCACTCCAAGCATCACCAATTGGAGCCCAGCTGGTGACGAATTCTCCCTCATTTTGGAAAATAACCCCTTGGTGGACTTTGTAGAACTTCCTGATAACCACTCATCCCTTATTTATTCCAATCTTTTGTGTGGGGTGTTGCGGGGAGCTTTGGAGATGGTGAGTACAGCTCTTTACCTTCTGGGACACCTGAAGGGTGCTAGGGGCTTGGTAAATGCTGGAATGAGTAAGAGGGGGAGAGAGAAGAAAGGCCTTTGGCTCACCTGGCACTTTGCTGCCTGGGATGGTGGTGCTGCTGGGTATAGGATGCGCGCTGGCCGTCTCTACATGGTGATGGTCCTCCCTGCGAGACAGAGACGGGACTGTCGGCCCCCAAAGCCCAGAACGTCCATTCTCAGGTCGGCTTATTTGGTGACAGTCTCCCTCGGGGGTGTCCTTTGCTAAGTCTGTCCTTATGGGTCGGAGCCACTGCCTTCTTCAGGAGAACATTGGAATAGATAGTCTTGTTCTGTGGAAACCAGCCCCATATCTTGGCTGCTGTGGATAAGCGAGTTATAGCCTGTCCCCAGAGTCTCCCCCGAGGCTGTGGCTAGGCAGTCACCCTTCATCTCCCCACTGTCCCCCAGGTCCAGATGGCTGTGGAGGCCAAGTTTGTCCAGGACACCCTGAAAGGAGATGGCGTGACAGAAATCCGGATGAGGTTCATCAGGCGGATTGAGGACAATCTCCCAGTTGGAGAGGAATGACCGTCCTCAGGACTTCAGGGCTGCCAGCAGGAGCACTGGCTGGAATCAGAAAGCCTCAGTGCTCCCTCTGCCTCTAGAACTCAGTGACTGTTTAACACGGATGTGATATATTCTTCTATCCTCGTTTCCATTCTCCTGCTAGACTGTGATATAGTCCATTTATCCCACATGTGTACATTCGGGGGCGAGATCCTTTGCTCCCTTTCCCTTCAAAGGGGTGGATGTAGTCATCCTTAGTTGGACTAGAAAGAGCTCAACCATTTTACATTCCTGTTTGAATTTCTGAAGCAAAACCCACTTTGACCCTTACCAGGCAAGCCTGGCACACCTATCCCTGGGCCTTCAGAAAGCCATCGGTACCTGGCTGTGGGGGACCCAGGGTTGTGGGACGGAGAGGAGAGGCGAGGAGGGTGGGTGGGAGCTGCTAGCCGTAGTGTGACGCGTCCAGTGCTGCCAGGAGGGGAGCCTGTCGTGCTGGAAACACTGACTTCTGGGAAGCCACCCAGGTCTCATTCCTCCCTGCTGTTTGGAGGCAACATCTCCTCTTTTTACAGAGGGTTCATCCTTTTTTCTTACAAATTCTTCAATAAAGACACATTCTTGAGTGAAGTCCCAATCCTGTCCTGTTTTCTTTCTGCTCAGCGCTGGGAATTTTGTTACAGTGGGCGAAGAGGCCAGCTGAGTTCCTGGGCCCTGCCTTGATTTTATCTGGTCCTGACAGACCAGAGAGCCTGGGAAACCTGGGAGCAAACCAGGGCCCTTTGGAGCCATTTTTGGGTGTACTCTGTAGTAAAATAGAGAAGCAGACCGTTCTCCCAGACATTCCCTAGGCTCTTGGCCACCAATTCGGGGTTTTGGCTTAAAAAGACCATGTAAACCCTGGTGTTGGGTACCATTTATTGTGTGCTTCCCATGTGTCAGACTGTACTGAACTCTCGATGTGTTATCTAGATCACCGTAATTCCAGTTGTAGAGGGGAGGCCACAAGTTGCTCAAGGTCATACAGCTAGTAAGTGGAGATGATAGGGTTCAAAGCCCCAGCCAAACTCCAAAACCCAGGTGCTTAATGATAGTAGCGTGGGAGGAGGAGAGCAGGCCTGTGGCTTGCTCTCTAGCCTTACAGAGCCTAGGATAGCTTTCAAAGGGCTTGGGGGATAGGGGATCAGATATGCCAGGCCTTGTTTGGTAGCACTTTTCTTGGCAATATCTAGGGCTATAAGGTTCAGATACTCAGGTTGTTGGGGTCTGGGGCATGGGGCCCCTGGGCCTTCCCCAAGGTTAGTAGACAGGCCTGAGATGAGGTGTGGTAATGATGCATTGTGCTTGAGGAGTTCTGGATTGTAGGTTAGGACCAGGGTTCTGGGACACAGGAAGAGAAGCAGTTTGCACATGACTTGCCTCTTCTAGCTCACTTAAAAAAAATTATTTTTATATTTTTTGTTGATTTCAGAGAGGAAGGGTGAGGAAGAGAGAAACATCAATGATGAGAGAATCATTGATCAGCTGCCTCCTGCATGCCCCCTACTGGTGATTGAGCCCACAACCTGGGCATGTGCCCTTGACCAGAATCGAATGGGGACCCTTCAGTCTGTAGGCCAACAGTCTATCCACTGAGCCAAACCCGCTAGGGCTATTTTATAAATTTAAAAAATTGCTTTTGGCCCTAACCGGTTTGGCTCAGTGGATAGAGCGTCGGCCTGGGGACCGAAAGGTCCTGGGTTCGATTCTGGTCAAGGGCATGTACCTTGGTTGCAGGCACATCCCCAGTAGGGGGTATGCAAGAGGCAGCTGACGGATGTTTCTCTTCCATTGATGTTTCTAACTCTCTGTCCCTCTCCCTTCCTTTCTGTAAAAAATCAATAAAATATATTTTTTAAAAAAATTGCTTTTGCCCTAACTGGATTGGCTCAGTGGATAGGGCGTTGGCCTATAGACTGAAGGGTCCCAGGTTTGATTCCGGTCAAGGGCATATATCTTGGTTGAGGGCATATCCTCAGTGGGAGGTGTGCAGGAAGCAGATGATCGATGTTTCTCTCATTGATGTTTCTAACTCTCTAGCCTCTCTTTGTCTCTATAAAAAAATCAATAAGCCCTGACTGGTTTGGCTCAGTGGATAGAGCGTCGGCCTGCAGACTCAAGGGTCCCGGGTTTGACTCCGGTCAAGGGCATGTACCTTGGTTGCAGGTACATCCCCGGTGGGGGTTGTGCAGGAGGCAGCTGGTCGATGGTTCCCTCTCATCAATGTTTCTAACTTTCTACCCCTCTCCCTTCCTCTCTGTGAAAAATCAATAAAATATATTTAAAAAATAAAATTAAAAAATCAATAAAATATATTTTTAAAAAATTAAAAATTGCTTTCAAGAGGAAGAGGGAGAGAGATAGAAACATCAGTTAGAATCATTGATTGGCCGCCTCCCAAATACCCCCTACTGGGGACAGCACCCACAACCCAGGCATGTGCCGTGATATCCTGGTTCATAGGTCAACGCTCAACCACTGACACACTGACTGGGCTCTTTTTTTTTTTAAATCTTCGCCTGGGATATGTTTCCATTGTTTCTAGAGAAAAGAAGGGGAGAGAGAGAAACATCAATTGGCTGCCTCCTGTATGCACCCCAACTGGGAATCAAACCCACAATCTAGGTACGTGCCTTGACCAGGAATTGAACCTACAACCTTTTGGTGGATGGGGTGATGCTCCAACTGACTGAGCCATTGTGCCAGGAGTAGGAAAGATCACTTTTATGTCTCCAACTATAGGGGGGCTCATGTTCTCTCTGGGATCCCATCCTTCGCTAAGAGGTACTTCCCCCTCCAGGTACAATTTGGGGCCCAGGGCTGGCACCTCATTTTGGCCAACTGTGTTCTTAGAACTCAGTCCAGGGCTGGGTCCAGTCGCACTAGGTTCTGAGTGAATGAAGGAGAGGTGGAGGAAATGAAGGCTGGGACCCAGACATGGAAAGCGCTGTGTGGTGTCCAGACCCTGCCAAGAAAAGTGAGCTGTACCAGCCTTTCCCCGCCCCAGGGGGGCCTTCGCCCTTCCTCCCCCTTCTTTCCCTCCCAGTACCACAACTCCAGCAGCCGTTTGTATGGCGTGAGGTTTTGGATATTTCCTTTCCCAGAGTTAATCTTGGGCAACCTTACAGGGTCTGCAAGCTGTGGAAACAAAGCCCCTTAGTGTCTTTCCCAGCTCCAGCCCCACAGTGTGATGTGCAGTTGTGTGAGGGAAAGGAAAGAGCTATTCGGAACATCACCTCGTCATCTTTCCCAGATGAGCCAAACATACTGCTGGTCCCCCCACCCCTGAGTTAACTAGCGTAGGTTCCACATCCCTGTGGTTTGCTGTGATGTGAGGCTGGGACCCACCCCTGACCCCAGGCTGGGCGATTCCTGTTCCCCTTGATGTCCTGGCATGCAAGATGGGGCAGGTGTGCCTGGCTACATGGGAGGATTGGCTAAGGAGGGTTCCCAAAGAGCCTGTCACAGCGGAGTTCTGGGGCTGGAGGGGTCCTGCTGGGCTTGACAACGGCTGGGCAGATCTCTAAGGAAAGGCCTTGTTCTGTAGCCTTTGACCACCAGGGGTCTCCAGATCACCACTTACTGTTCCGAAAAGTGACCATTGGACCCCTGGTTTTCAGAATTTGCTAGAAGATGCACCTGATGGAGCAAATCTCAGACGCTGCTCTGAGCCAGAAAGCACCCCCTTCCTTTAGTCAAGCCCGCTGGACCTGAATGCAAAAGCTCAGAGGGTTGCCAGGCTGAGGGCTTGCCTACTAGGCCCAGGGCATTGGAAAGAAGTCTGTGGCCCCCATACACACCCCACACTCATGCTGACTGCAGGGTTGCACGAGCTAGCTCTGCGCCCTCCCCTAACTCACCCCCTACCTTGTGAGTGGAGACCGGAGCACCAGCCTGGCTCCCACCAGGGATATTTCCATACTCGGTTATGCCTTTCCCTGGTGGGTTGGCCTCCTTACATTTGTACTGGGCATCCAGGTCTGAGAAGGAGGTGCAACAGAGGGCCCGGAGCAGAAATTGCATTAAATAAAATTAAAATAGTCTCCTAACAAGTAGTTCATTGTGGATGGTTGGGGCGGGAGGCGGGGGGGTTGCAGGAAAAGCATCCTCCCTGTTCTCCCAGAGCTTAAGTGCTACCATGTGCTGTTCCCTGGAAGCCAGAGGGCCGGTGGGAGGCGGGGGAGGGTGGCAGCAGGCGAGGAGCCTCGCGGTTATGGATCCCTAGCCTTTGATGTAGGGCCAGGCCTGACCCCAGGACTGCAGCCGGCCACTGCCAGGGGAGCTGTGGGATGCAGTGCATTCCTGGGGGCAATTTACGCTTCTGGCAGGAGGAGAGGAAAGTTTCTACTGTGGGGAAGGGGGTGGAGAGAGGGCGCTGCCTCAGAGCTTGGGGGGTGGGTGTTGTGAGGAACAGTGGAGGGAGCCAAGGCACAGGGCAACACCCTCCTGCCCAAGCCTGGCTCAACCAGCTTGGGTGGAGGCCTCCTCCAGGAAGCCTTCTCTGATAGAACTAGAGCTGGTGAGGAGCATCACATGCCCAGGTCCTCCAGCTCCCCCTCCACACACATGAGCGGGCCCAGGTAAAGCCCTGGAGGGCGAAGGATGCTGGGAGAAGAGCTGTTCTGATCTCCTGGCTCTGGGGCCTGGACTGTCAGCCACGAGGGTATCTAGGACGGAGCTGAGCTGCGAGAGGGCTGGGAAGATGGTGTGATGGCTTGAGAACATGTGTGAGTGCGCTCACATGCTATTCACGGCAACCGCTAACATTTATGGAAGAGTGACTGCGCCAATGCTAGTCTAAGCACCTCACCTGCCTTTCTCATAGTGTTCGCAACAACCCTGTCACTACTCTCATTTTGCAGATCAGAAAACAGAAATACCCCTCATACATGGTAGAGTCAGGACTTGAATCCAGAAAGTCCAGAACTGGCCACCTCTCATCCCAGGACACTGTGTGTTACAGACATATTTTTTGTGTTTCTGTGTGTGTCTCTTTCCTTATATTTCTTGGGAAGTATGTCTGTATCTGAATTCTTTCCTTTAATAGGAAACATAGCCCTGCGCTGCGGGCTGGAGATAGGGAGATGCTGGCAGCTTCAGTCCGTGGGGAAGCTGCTGAACGCAGTGTGTGTGTGGTCAGGGAGGAGAGGAGAAGTTGAAAATGAGGGACCAAGGCAGATCCTTGCTCTGCTGTTTATTGGTTGTGTGACCCTGGACAAAGGGTTTGAACTCAACATCTCAGTTTTTCCATCTGGGAAATGGGGATCATCATGTATGTCTACCTGGCTGTCTGTTGTGAGGATGAAACGAGATGAAGTATGTGTATTTCCTGGCAAGGGCTGAGCACTCCTTAATTGGTCGTTACTATGACTGTTATTGGGGGAGCTGTCTTGTAAAACTGTGACTATATGAGTGTCTGAGTGTGTGTAGCTGGCAATTTTGTGACATCAGGGACTTGTCTGTGTTGATCATTGCATCCCCAAGTATCTAGCACTACTTTTCAGCACAACGTAGGTCCCCACTTAGTTTTTATTGAGTGTGAGAATGGAGTGCGGAGGGCCCAGAGAGGGAGGGGTGTGTGGGCAATACGGGCCTCCCCCGGGACCAGCTACATAATTTATGGGGCTCTGGGCAAAATGAAAATGCAGAGCCCCTTTGTTCAAAAATTGCTATGAAAGAAATCATTACAAATTTCAAGTTGACCCAGCAGAGTATTAAACCAAGCCCTCTGAGTGTGAGCTTTGTGTGACTCCACCGGCTACCCGCCCATGGCGCGGCCTGGCATCTGCTTGCCATGGAGCCCCTGCAGCCCACAGCCAGCTGAAGGGGAGACAAGCTTCCCCCCTCCTCCCCCCCCTGCCTGCATGCTTCCTGGCTGCCTGGGAAAGGTGAGGAAGGGGAAGGGTCACTCCGTGTGGGCAGGTCAGGAGAAAGCAGAGGGAGGGACCCCATGACCTGCAGACCTCTCCCCCAGAGAGGCCCCTACTACCCCCCAAACCACCAAAGAGGCTGCTGGGTGGTCTGGGCACATGTGGTCACATTTAGATGCTGATTGAAGCAAAGTTGTTATAAGATTAGACTATTTAAGGTAACTTTAATTTCTACTGCATTACTGGGATTTTTGAGAGACCCCTGGGGTGGGCGTGAGGAGGCTGCAGGAGGTAGTCTTCATTTCCCTGGCGCTGTAGGGAGGCCTCTGGAGACTGAAAAGAAGGAAGGAGGGCTAGACGGAGGGAAGGACTTCCCAGGACTTGAAGAACCAGGAGTCTGGTCCTTCAGCAGATGTGGGCTATCAGGGGTGAGGATGGAGGGTTCAGTATTAGCAAGGCCCTGATGGAGCATGAATTTATCACACCCCCCCCAAGGGTTTGCACACCCCTGGCCACATATGTGTGCAAATACCCCGCCCTCCCCTCAGCTTGCCAGACAGGTGAAGGGTGTAAGAGGAGGGTTCCATCCAGGCCCTCCCCAGGCTCCAATCCAGGGTAGGGTGGTTGGAGCCCAGAGTTCTCTTATTTCTGTAGATCATGATAGAAGCTGAAAGCCAGGTAGCTCAGTTAGAGCGTTATCCCAGTACACCAAGGTTGTGAGTTCAATCCCCAGTCAGGCACATAAAAGAATCAACCAATGAACGTATAAATAAGTGGAACAACAAATCTCTCTCTCTCTCTCTTCCCCCTTCCTCTCTCTTCCTCAAATCAATAAAACAACAACAACAAATATAAACTCCAAAGGTAGACATTGAGAAGGAATGGGAGGATTGTGGTAAGAGTGAGAAGCCCTTTCTGTTCACTATCTCTCTCTTTGTTGTTGTTGTTAATTCTTATCTGAGGATATTTTCTCCCCCCTTTTTTTATTTTTTAGAGAGAGTGGAAGGGAGGGGAAAGACAAAAGAGAGAAACATCGATGTGAGAGAGACACATCAATTGGTTGCCTACTGCATATGCCCTGACCTTGGCCAGGGATCAAGCCTGCAACTGGGGTATGTGCCCTTGACTGGAATCAAACCTAGGACCCTTCAGTCCGCAGGCTGACGCTTTAGCTCTGTCCGCCAAGCCAACCCGGCTACGGCTGCTGTCTCTTGTAAGAGGCTCTATAGCACCGTGGGAAGGGCTACGACAAGGGATTCCCAGCTTACCCACTCCCTGGCTTTGTGGATGGGGGCGAGTCAGTTAACCTGTCTGTGCTCAGTTTTCCCATCTGCAAAGTGAGGACAATAATAATATCAATTCAAAGGTTTGTCGTGAGTGTTAAGTGAATTAATTTATGTAAAGTGCTCAGACTAGTGCCTGAGTAAGAGCCCTGCGCGGTTTAGCGGCTGTCATTAAGGACTATCATTATCCCCCTTTTAAAGAGGAGGAATTTGAGGTTTGGAGAAAGGAAGTCACTTGCCCACAGAGAGACAGAACTCGGATCCAAACCCTGGTCGGCTTGACTCCTCAGTTCATGCTCAGAACCACCAGGCAGGTGCCAGCGCCGGCTCGGCCAGGGGCCGCGTGAGCAGGTTACATGCCTCATCTGGCTCAGTTTAACCCCCTCCCCATTGGACACCTCTGCTCAGGCCTTGAACCCTCTTGAATCCTTTCTGGCCAGTCTTTGATGCTTGTGGCTGAGGGAACTGAAGCCCAGAAAGACGCAGCAACTTGTCCAGGGCCACACAGCAGGTAACCACAGACAAAGCCCACCCCTTGAAATCCAGACCCCACCAGAGACAGAGCAAAGGTGGAAGCCCCTGGCAGGTGGGATGGGGAGCCTGACGGGGAGTCTGGGCTGAGCCCAGGGGCAGTCTGGGTGGGAGAGGCTACAGACTGCTGGCTCCAGGACACTCATTTCCTGCCTTGAGGTTTGCTACGAAGAGGCAGCTTCGGGGGGTGGGGGGGTGGGGGGATGGGAAGGGTTAGGGCATGGTGTCTCAGCCTCTGTTGGAGGATGGGCAGCTGAGGCCCACCTGGAGGGTCCAGTGAACACTGGGCCACAGGACACAGGTCAGGCCTCCTAGGCTGGTTGAAAGGAGAGGGAGCTGGAGCCCTTGGCCCCTGCAAGGCATTCGGCCGGGAAAGACAAGGGGTGGGCAGGGAGGTGTGTACCACCTAGAACCAGGCCAGGGGCCTCAGGACAATTTATGAAGTGAGTCAGGAGAACCGGGGTGAACACCTGGGGGACTGGCTGAGGATGTTTGAGTGTCTGTGTGTGCGGAGCCTCTGGGAGCCCCTTCCTCAGCACAGTGCACCCCTAGCTTGCCTGCTTGCTTCATCTCCCCTTCCCTGAGCTCCCTGCCCCTCCCTGAGAACAGCTCACCTCAGAGCTAATTGCTCTAGGGTGGATTCATGGGTTTAATCCTCACAACAAGCCTATGAGAGCTTTCCAGATGCGAAACTGAGGCTCCAGAGGTAGGTAACTTATTCAGGGGCTTGCCGTTTGGGCTCTTGGACTTGAGCCCAGGCAGTCTAACTCGAGTCCACACTATCACCCTTCAGTCTCTGGCCGTAGGTCCCGCCCCTCCCTGAACATTCAAGCCCCATCTAACCCCCTACAGGGCTTGGTTTTCACACCAGCTTTTGGGGAGGGCCGGGCTCTCCACCCCAGACAGTGTCATCTAAGTACCTGGCAGCCAGGTCCCTCCCTTTCCTCAGGCAGTGCCCCAGCTTGGCTCCCTGGAGTCCCTCTAGGCTGGCTCAGGCCAAGAGACCAGACCCCAAGACCCCTTTCTATCCCCCCAATCTGAGTGGGAAGGGAGGAGTGGGCCCAGGTTCTGGAGATGGGCGAGGGTGAGAGGCCCCGCGGAGGAGTGGTGGGACTGGTGTGTATCTTGGCAGGGGGACAGCAAAGTGGGAGACCCTCGGAGGGCAATGGAGGTAGGCCCAGACCCAGAGACAACAGTCGTGGTCCTTCCCTGCCCCTTTTCTGGACGTGTCAAACACACACACACACACACACACACACCTCCCACCCTCCACCCCCCTTCTCCTGGCCTCAATTCCGCTAGACTCCCCCACTGCACTCACTGCCTCACGTCCATCCCTGTGGCTGGTCTTCTGGCTCCTGGAGCCTGGCTCCTGCCCCTGCCTCCCACCAGTCCCTAATTGCGGTCCCAAAGGATGCTCTTCTGTGACACTTGATGCTGGGGGACTCCCTGGCCCTAGCAACATCTGCCTCTGCCTTTTGAGTCTTTAGTCTCCTGGTTCCTCCCACTTCCCAGCGGCACCTTCTTGGTCTGCTCTGCTGACCCTCTTCCTTTGAATGCTGGTCAAGCCCACCTCCTGGCCTGGGCTTCCTCTTCTCCCCACACTCCTGCCCTGGCATTGCCCCCGGGACATCCGTCACCATCTGTACAGCATGAATTCCCATCTCCAGCCCAGAAGTCTCACTTCCCTCGTCCTACATGCAAGGCGCCTCCAACTCAGCGCATCCTAGCACCTCCTCCAGGTCCAGCCTTCCCCACTGCCAACCAGAAGCCTGGGCACTGTCCTCGTTCCTCCCTTTTACCAGGTCCCTCAGCCCCACATTCAAACCCTGCCCACTCCACCTCCTTAACTCCTCTCACACTTGACCCCTCCCTCTGGCCCCACCTCCCTGGACCCGTCAGGATTATTCATGCAGCCCCCATCTTCTCCCACACAGAAGTCAGGGGGCTCTTTCTTTCTTTTAAAAAATATTTTTATTGATTTCAGATAGGGAGGGGGGGGCAAGAGAGAGGGGAGAGAGAGAGAGAGAGAGAGAGAGAGAGAGAGAGAGAGAGAGAGAGAGAGAAACATCAATAATGAGACTCAGGGATGGGCTGCCTCCTGCATAACCCCCCTCTGGGGATGGAGCCCACAACCCGGGCGTGGGCCCCCACTGAAAATCCAAACATGACCTCCTGGTTCATAGGCTGATGCTCAACCACTGAGCCACGCTGGCCGGGCAGAGTCTCTTTCTAAAAGTTGCTACGGAGTCTTCTGTGGCTCCCATTTTCCTGGAGGTGAAGCCTCACAGCTTCGCATGGCCTGCAAGTTGGGCAGCCTCCAGCCCCTGCCTGCCTCCGAGCACAAGCTCACCTCCCTAACCCCGTGTGCCCATCACGACCGCCCTGCTCCCTCCTCCCCCAGCCCAGGTCACCCTTTGCAGGGAGCCTTCTGTGGCCGCCCCTTCCCGGCACTGAGCCCCCCGCGCCCCCTTCCCAGCGCCGTCTGCGCCCCCCTCGCTCTAGACGGCGCGGGGCCCTGGGCGCAGTGCGCGGGGCGGCTGTGGGGTCTCAGGAGGGGTCTCGGGGCGGGAGGCGGACGTCGAGGCCCGCTGGGGGCGCGGGCCAGGCGGGGCGCGGGCCTTGGCCGTGGCTGTGGAAAGAGGGGGTGGAGGCCCCGCCCCGCCGCGCCCCTCCCGCGCCCCGGCCTCCCCCCCCCACGCCCGCCCACTCCGGCAGCCGCGAGGGCGGCCGGCAGAGCGACGCGGAGCCCCGCCGGCGCGGACCCCGACGACGCCCCTCCGCGGAGCCCGCGCGCCCCGGGCGGCCCCTGCAGGTAAAGGCGAGGGGGCCGGGGCGGCTGCCGGGTGTCGGGGGCTCCCGGGTGAGACCCAGCCCTCCGAGGGCTCTGGATGCGGACAGGATGAGGGGCCCCCCAGTTCCCTGCGCCCCTTCTCCTCCGGAGTTTCCCAGGCAGAGCCCCGGATACAGCCTTTCCTCCCAGCCTCCCCCAGAAGCGGAGCGCCCCCATCAGACGACCGGGGGGCTCCCTGATGCGACTTGGAGCTTGTCACCCGCCTCCAGGCGTCTCCCACCTGAGAGCTGGGAGTGACGAAGCCTCCGGGCCTTAGACGCCCCCCAGCGGGCAGGGACGCCCCCAGCCCTCCCCGCCCTCGCTCTGCCTTGGCTGGCCTGCCGGCCACCTCCCGGTCCCTCCGTTTTTCCGCTCCTGTCCCCGTGTCCTGCAGCACCCTCCCCCAACAGGAGAGTTTCTGCGGAATGTCCTGCCGAGGCTCAGACTCTGCAGGGTGAGGGGGCTGCTGCCAACCAGAGGGACGGGCCCAGGCCCCACAGCAGCCTCCCCGGTGTGTCTGCCTTGGGGCTGGAGACACGGTGCCCTAGGAGTCCCTGGACGGGGAAATGCCGTCCAGACCTGGGAGCCCAGGAGGTGCGAGCTGGGGACAGGCAGGCTCCCCGCCCCCCCCCCCCAAGTCCGCTAGTTGTGCGTGTGCTGCTGCCTACGAGCCTGTCCGTGGGCACTTGTGGGGCAAGGGGGACAGCGAGTGTCTGCCAGGCTGTTCTCAGTGAGCGTGTCAGTAAGTGTGCTAGATCCTCAGTGTGTGTGAGAGCAGGCGAGGTCCTGACCCCCCTCAGGTGGACCCTGGCAGCCCTCACGTCCTCCCTCCCGCTGCCCTGAGGGGGCACCTGGTGCTAGGCCTGCGCCTGGTTTGGTGACCACTCCGGGAGCCCTAGCCTTCCAGGAGCCCTAGCCTTCCAGGAGCCCTAGCCTTCCAGGTGCTGCGGGCGCACAGGGAAGGTCTGGGGGACAGGGAAGATCTGGGGGCCTCGGGGCTGAGGTCGCTAGAGGAGCAGGCAGCCTGGGGTCCCTCTCTGGGAATGGATCCCCCCTGTCCTGAGCCGAGGGGAGGAGGTGGGTCTGGGGAGGCGACGTTCTCTGTTAGTGGGGAGATGTCCCCACTAAGTGCGGGGCTGCTGAACACTGCCGGACCCTTGGACGCACAGTCACCCCCCGACGATAGTGAGGACACACCCAACATACAGTCATGCACAGCTACACTCTCTCCCACTGACAGGCACACACAATCACAGAGTGACCGTGCTCTACTGAAACACACTCCACCAAAGACGCTGAAGCGATGGGGCACGTGCGCACACTGCACACAGCCAGCCTCCTACAGACACAGGCAGCCCGCACAGCCCAGCCACAGACTGAGACAGCACAACGCAGGCACACACCCTCACTCACACCCACACTCAGACGTGCCCACCGGGACTCTCTCCGGTTTCACATTGTCTACCACAGAGAAAATAAGTGTTTCCGCTCTTTGGTTCAGAGGAAGGAGAAAGGAAAAATGGAAGTGAATGGATCTGCTAGCGAGAGGGAAGGGAAAGATACCAAACAGGGCTGTCAGCCTGAGCACCCCCACTACCGCCCCTGCCCTGCCGCCCCACCGCGCCAGACCCCTAGCCTCCTTGGGGCTTCCCTTGAAGGAAGTGGGGCCTCAGATGAACTGGTCCCATCTATGGCCTGAGGCCCTTGTGAGTTGGGGTGGAAGAACCCGGGGCACAGTGACCTCTCATGTGGGGTACAGCCATGTCTCAGGGTGTCCGCCCAGGTACAACATGCAGGACGAAGTGTGTGAGGGAGGGGTGGTCAGGGAGGCAGCAGCTGGCTAGAGCTTTCAAGAACGAGAACTTTGACAGATGTAGGGGGTGGACAGGGTGAAGGGGAGGGCATTCCAGTTAGAGGGCACAGCATGTGCAAAGGTCCGGAGGTGGGAAGCTGCAGAGTACTCTAAGGGCCAGTGAGCTGCTGTTGGCTTATACATCAGGGGAGTGAGTGAGAGGGACTGATGGCTACTCTGAGGTCAGATTTCCAAAGGCCTTGTCCCGAGAAAGGGTGTGAACCGCAGAGTGGTACAATCTGGCTATCACTCTGGTTTCTTTGGGGGTCAAGGACGAAAGGGGATCTTATAGTTAAGAAGACTGTTGTCCTGGGAGGAAGGGGTGGTTGCCAGGGAATGAGAGGAAGGAGAGGAAAAAAATAGATGGAGAGGAAGAAGAGAGACTAGACAGGCCTCAGCGACTGGTTGGCGGGATGAACAGAGGACAGGCCAGAAGCTTTGCCTGGGGTGGCTGTGGTCTGTCCCCAGAAGAGGCAGATGAAAGGGGCAGAGACACGGGTTTGGACTCAAGAGTCTGTTGAGCTGGGATGGCAGGGGTCTGGGTGTGGAGTGTGGCTGTGAGTTGGGTGGGGGCGTAGTGTCTGGGAGGCCTGGGGTGTGTACAGAAGCCCAGGTGGGAGTGGGAGGTCACGTGTATAAACATGATTGCCCAGACATCAGCTAGGGAGGCCACACTCCTGGAGGGAGTGCCAGACTCTGTTCTGTGGGGATTTACGGGGTGGTGTGTGGACAGTGGGCCTTGAGTGAAGGCAGTGCCTGCAGTGAGGGGAAGAGATGGCCATGGGAGCCAGACAGGCCAAGGTTACTTTTCCTGTGACCCTGGGTGAAGGACATTCCAGCTCTGTGCCTCAGTTTCTCCACCTACCAAATGGGAATGCTATTACTTGTATCTAGGGTCATTTTGCCTGCAGAGGAGTGACGAGGGTCCCAGCTCATGCAGTGTTCGGGGTGCAGCACTTTCACCCTGACTTCTGATGAGTGTGTTAAACACTCTGATGGGATCCTGGGGAGGGCCTTGGAAAGTTTTTACTTGGGAAGTGACTCCCCATGTAACCTGCATGGGCTGAGTCTTGACTCTTGGAGGGCAGAAGAAGCGGGTGGGCAGAGGGTTGGTGCCTCATGGGAGAGCTGGGCTCACTTCCTGGATGGGCTTATGGAGACTCAGAGTGGAACTTGCCTGAGGTCACTCAGCAGCCAGTGGGAGGATTGAGCCCAGAGTCCAGGCCCCGGGGCTCAGGGCTCCCTTCCTCCCAGTGTCTGCCCCTCCTCCACACTTGGGGTGGAGGGAAGCTTGTCACCTGAAGTTCCCTAATTTCAATTCTCTCTGTCCCGTTGCGGGAGGGGACCAATAAGAGTTTATTGGGCACCTATTGTGTGCCAGGTCCCTGTCTCATTTAGTCCTTGTAGCAGTGCTGCAGCGCTTGGGGACCCATTTAACAGAGAGGGAGGTGGAGGCTCCCAGAGGCTGGTCACTGGCCAAGTGTCACCTTGCTGAGGGCTGGACTGGGATTCACTCCCAGGTCTGTGAGCACGCACAGCTCACGTTCTCCCCACGGAGCCCCCGGTCCCTGTTCCCTGCCTGGTGTGGTGGGAAAGGAAAGGGAGCCCAGCTGTAGAGCATGCACAGAGCACCAAGCCTTTTCATAGCACGTGGAGGAGGACATGGGGGAACAGCAGGCATGAGAAGCTCAGGCCCAGAGAGAGCCCAGAACAGTGAGGGTCAGGCACTGGCCCCGGGGGCCCTGGGAGAGAGGCAGCCTCTGGGAGGAAGGGGACCAGGTCTCTTCGGTGTGACCTCAGGTGACTCTCTGGGTCTCCATAATCGGCCTGTGAGATGCCATCCTGGCTCTCCTTAGAGCCTGGGCTGAGGAGCAGCGGAGATGGTGGGATGGAGGGGCCACTTCCTCTCCTGAAAGGCCTCAGGAGGTCTCTCCACATCTAACATCACAGCCCTCAATACCCAGAGGCTTTCTGTCCTTCCTCCTGCTGTGGCTGCTCCTGACCGCCCAGCAGCTCTGTGTGAGCCCTTCAGGCCACGCGCCCTCTGACAGGCGACCACGGCTCAGCTCGTGGCAAACATTCTTCTCATAGTTCTGAGAGCACAGAAAATCCCCCCGCTTAGCCTGGAATGCACAGTGCTCTCCCGCAGTGGCAGCAGGGGCGTGGGTGGGGGAGCACCTGGGAGGAGGCAGGAAGGGCTCAGGGCGTGTGGAAGGCCTCCACCCTCAGCCCCACGCGCAGGCACACTATGCCTCAGTTCCAGGGAGCTGGGAGGCTGTCCCCATTATCTGCGTGTCATCTGTGGACTCACAGCTTGGGGCCAAACTCTGGGACTGTCCTCCCCTGGCTGGCTGGGTGAACGTGGTCATGACTTCTCTCTGAGCCTCGGTTGCTTCAGGTGTAAAAGAGGGGTTAATAATCTCACCTCAGCCCTTATTGGTTTGGCTCAGTGGATAAAGCGTCAGCCTGCGAACTCAAGGGTCCCCGGTTCGATTCCGGTCGGGGGCATGTACCTTGGTTGCGGGCTCACTCCCTGTGGGGAGTGTGCTGGAGGCAGCTGATCGATGTTTCTAACTCTCTATCCCTCTCCCTTCCTCTCTGTAAAAAATCAATAAAATATATTAAAAAAAATAATAATCTCACCTCACAGGGCTTTGGAAGGTATCATCTACACTAATAAAAGAGAAACATGCATATTGGTGTCACTCCACTATACCCCAAGCCACGCCCACCAGCCAATTAAAGCAACTATATGCAAATTAACCCAACCAAGATGACTGCCAGCAGCCACAGAGCTGGAGCAAGCAGGAGGCTTGGTTGCCCTGGTGATGCAGGAATTCAAGCTTCCCGCTTGTCCTGGCTGGCTGTGGCTTCTGCTCAAGGCAACAAAGTTTCAATTATAGAAGATAAATAAATCCCAGATACCTGCTTCCAGCCAGCCTCACTGGGAGCTTGGGTTGCTGGGGGCCATGGCCAGCCTGCAAAAAGCCATCAGCCCCTCACCCAGGATGGTCACACCCTCATGGGGTGAGGGTCTCTGCTGAGGGGCTTGGCCAGCCTGCAAACAGCCATCAGCCACTCATCCAGGCTGGCCAGGCACCCCAGTGGGGACCCCAACCCTGAAGGGGCTGTGGCCAGCCTATAAACAGCCAGGGGTCCCAGACTGTGAGAGGGCACAGGCTGGGCTGAGGGACCTCCCTCC
This sequence comes from Murina feae, assembly GCA_004026665.1. Classification (NCBI taxonomy): domain Eukaryota; kingdom Metazoa; phylum Chordata; class Mammalia; order Chiroptera; family Vespertilionidae; genus Murina; species Murina feae. Next base: position 30,082 of record PVJC01014588.1, read on the forward strand.
CCCCAGCCCCGAGTGCACAAATTTTTGTGCACCGGGCCTCTAGTGGTAATGTAATAATATAATACCAGTAAACATTTATTAACTGCTCCTTTATGTCAAGCACTGCTTGAAGTTCACCTATGAAATCAACTCACAAATGCTCTAAGAAGCTGAGGCACAGATGAGTGAGGCCACATGCTAGTAAGAGGTGGGGCTGGGAGCAGAACACGTGAAGCTGGGCTCTTAACCCATCATGTGATTTGTCAGGCAATACAGCCCAGGGCCTGCTCCAGGTAGCGGCTCAGAAAGCAGGAACTTCTCCCATGAGCCCATCTCCGGGAGAGGCCGACTGTTTGCCTCAGCGCCATCAGTATCTCAGCTTGAAAAGTTGGGTTGAGGAAGCGGGACTGGGGCGCTGGCCATCCTCCCTGGGAGCCCTGCGGCTCGTAGAAGCTGGTGGGGCTGGGGGTGCATACTATCCCACCCACATCTGGCCTGGAATTTAGCTGGTGGCAGGCTCTGTACAAGGAGGAGATATCGCCAGGGGAGAGGCTCATGGAGGAGATTAGGAAAGGCAGCAGGGGTGGAGGTTAAGAACAGAGTCCCATTGAAGTTGGCTCAGGCTCTGCCCTGGCACACCAACCTGCCCCAGCTTCCTATTGTGTAGGACTGAGGAGGGAACCTTGGCCAACTGGAGGGGGCCCCTGAGCCCCCCGTGGGAGCTGCCCACCGTTCCCGGCCTTGAGGGCCATGTTGCCATCCGGGTGGAGGCAGCACAGGTAGAGGTGGAGAAGCAGGGAGAAGGACCTGTAGCAGAGGTCTCCAGGAAGCCCAAGGGCACAGGGCTTGGCCAATTGGGGGGTGGCAGGGGGCTGGGCAAGCCCCAGTGCTTCCTAGTCCTGTAATCGTGGAGAGTGGATGCCACCTCAGAATAGAGGACAGCAACCCCTGCCTGACACGGTATGGGAGGTGGGACAAAGAACACCTGGGGCCTGCCGAGTGCTGTGTCGGTGCATGATATGTACTTGGGATTTAAAGGGCTAATGTGGGTGGAGGGTGTGGGGAGCCAGCTTTAAGCTGGGCCCCGGCTCTCTCATGCTGCTATTCAAGACATTTGTCAGGCCAACCCCAGCCAGCCCTCCTCACCTCGGATCCCTGTATAGTGGAGAAGTTAACAACCCAAGCTTTAGAGTCAACAGCCTAAGTTCAGAGTCAGACTCTACGCCTATGAGCTGCGTGACCCTGGGACAGTTACTTAACCTCCCTGTGCCTAGATTTCCACATCTGTATAAAGGGAAAACAAAGTAGCTACTTCACTGGATTATTGTAAGGATAAATGAGACAATCCCTGAGAGCTCTCGGGACAGTGCTTGGCATGTAGTAGATGCACAGTAAATGTTAGCTATGTTTCGTTAGTTCATTTGTTTATTTTTCATTTCCATCCTGAGCTTTCACATTTCCAAACCCTCACACATGCTGTTTCCATGGCCTGGACTGATTGCCTCTTCTTGTCAACTACTCAGTTAAATCCATGTTTATTCTTTAAAAAATCCAGACCCAATATGTCACTTTTCCTCCCCAAGCCTCATGGTGGGGTGGGGGTGGGGGCCAGAGAAGCTGGGGATGAGTTGAGCAGTAGGACCTCCCACCCAGCTCCATCAGCCAGACTGGGCCCTCAGACCTACCTGTGTGGTCATGGTGTTCAGAGTGGTCGGGATGGAGGCAGGCTCAGCTGAGTTGGAGGGAAGGCCGAGGTGCCGCTGGCTTTAGCATCTGGCTGCTTGTGCAATGAGAGACGGGCCAGGATGTCAGAGTTTCCATGGGGGCAGGCAGAGGCGAGCAAGCAGCTGAAGGAGAGAGTGACGTGGCCAGTAGGTCTTCTGCCAGGTGGGCTGGCTGGGTGTTCCCTCCCCATCCACCCAAGAGTTACACCTGGCCTTGGCCTGTAGCCTCAGCTCCCCTGTGGACAGCTCGGTGACCTGGACTAGGGCTTGCAACCGCCTGGCATCATGGTTGATTGAGGGAGAAATGTGGACCTGGCTGTTCGGGGTCCTGACTATATCACCTCCCTGCTCAACAACCTTCCATGGCTCCCCATTGCCTTCCAGAGGAATGCAAGCATGGCATTCAAGGTTCCTCACTAGGTTGCCTCATCTTCTCAGTTCCTGGTTGTCCTTTCAACCCCACAGCACTTCTGCATCTTCCCTGTATCTGCCAAGCAGCTTCCTACTGCCAGAAATTTCTTTTCTTACTTTGTCTGCCTTTCAGGCTCTATTCACCTCCAGGATCCAGCACCAGTGTCCCTTCCACATGAATCCTTTTGGGGAAACTAGGAGGAGAGGCAATGTTCCCTGCTTTGTGTTCCCACAGCCCAGAGATCTCCGTCAATTGTGTGGTGGCCACTTGTCTGATGCTTCCAGCTAAATCAGGGCAGGACAGGGCATGGGGCTGTCCAGCCTAGGGTCCCCCACACAACAGGAGCTCCTGCAGGCAGGAACCCGCCCTTGTGGAGGGGCACCCCAGCCCAGGGCCGGATACATAGTAAGGATTTCTCTAGCAGGAACGCTGGCACACTTCTTAAGCCTGGGCCTGGGACAGGAGGAACCCCATCGAGTCAGGGCCAGGCACCCTGTGGACACGGCCAAGCATGAAATGAATGAAGGGAGTCACATCCTGGCTTCCTGAGGAGAGCAGCTGAGGTTCGGGCCAATGTTCCAGCAGGAGCTGTTGGTCCGAAGCCCATGGCAGGCACTGGGGTGGCTGTGAGTTAGGGCAGAAGGCTTCCCGGGCTCTCGCACCTTCCTCACTGTTTCTCTCTTTCGTCCTCAGGCCTCGCCTCTGCTGCGACCTTAGAGGCCCCTCAACCCGAAAGGTAAGCTAGATCGGGGGCGTCCAGCAGGCACATCCCAGGCGGATGAGGCCATTGCCGGCTGCTGCCTAGGCTTGCTCCCTCCTGCTGCGCGGAAGCCCCTCCCAGCCCGGGGTGCCCAGCAGGCAGCCCCTCTTGCAGGTGACCTCAGCTCCCTGCGGCCTGGGCCTTAACATCTAGGCCCAACTCGGAAGCAGCTTTTTCTCATTTGTGAACTATTTCTCCCTGGCTCCCTGGCGTGGGCCTGTGTTTGCTTGGCCTGCCCGGGTGCAGTGGCCTGGCTGCGCTCCTGCCCGGCCCCTTCCCTGCCCAGCCGCCACTGCCGCTGCCGCCACCGCGTGGGGAAGCCACGAAGGCCCAGGAATTTTGGCAGGCGTGGGGAGGCAGCGGGCAGCGGATGGCGCTCCGGAAAAGGCTGCAAATGTGAACCAGAAGGCGAGGGATTGGCAGCGAAGAGGCCCTGCCTGGCCTGGCCTGGGGCCTGGGGGTGGCTGGGCCTGGGGGGACCCTTCGACGTCCAGGTCTGGTCAGAAACTCAGGGCCTCAGGAAGTGAGTGATGGCACCAGCTGAGGCCTGAGCCCTGGTAGGGAAGAGCCAGTTCCCTGGCAACCTCCTGAGGATACATTGTTGTCCTGGTCCTGCCCGCTGCTGGGCCTCTTCTGGGTCATCTGCCCTCATCTGGTTATTCCTACCTCCCTGCTCACTTAGTTGCCCCAAGATGCTCCTCCCCAGGGGAGTTGGTGAGGTGTCTAGTCTCAGAGATTGGTAGAGGCTGGGGCCCAGGTGGTGGACCTAGTTGCCTGTGGGGAGGGAGGTCCAGCCCTGCCCCCTGCAGCCCAGAGCTGAGAACTCTGAAATAGCGGCCCTGTGAGTGGTCACCCTGAAGGCTTGGCTGGACGTGGAAGGTGGGTAGTCAGAGGTCTAAAGCCAGAGCACCTACTGTGCACCTACTGTATTGAACACCTACTATGTGCCAAGCCCAGTCAGGGATGAGTTGGGGGTGTGGGAAGAGATGCCTAGGAGGAGAAGGTGAGGGAGGCAGGGAAAGCTGCTTGGAGGAGAAGGCATTTGAACTGAGTCTTAACTGAGGAATAACATGTTTGTCTGAAGGAGAGAGACAGAAAGGGCAACCCGGGGAGGACATGCCGGCGAAGGCAGGCGGGTGGGTACAAGGAAACACTGTGAAGTTTGGAGTGTCTGGCTCCACAGCGGTTCTCAGCCTGTGGGTTGCGACCCCTTGGGCGGTCGAACGACCCTTTCACAGGGGTCGCCTAAGACCATCCTGCATATCAGATATTTACATTACGATTCATAACAGTAGCGACATTATAGTTATGAAGTAGCAACGAAAACAATTTCATGGTTGGGTCACAACATGAGGAGCAGTATTTAAAGGGCCAGAAGGTTGAGAACCACTGGGCTATCAGAACGCTGGGGCTCGGGTGCAGCAGGTTCCTCTCACCCCCTAAACGTGGATGTTTCCCCCAGGGCGAGTCCGGGCTCTCATCCAGGCTCAGGAACCTTGTCAGCGAAGCCCCGTTTTATCTCCAGCTAAAGTCTCTCTCGAGTCCCTGGCCCATAGGTTCCTGCCTCCTGTACACTCATCCCAGAAGTGCCCGGACCCCCGGGCTCCTTGCCCTGCTGTTTGCTCTGCTCTCAGCTTCAAACGTTCCACTGCCATCCCTCAGAGCCTGTGGAACTCTGACCTGTCCTTCAAGCCTCCTTCCAATGCTGCTTCACAAAGTGAGGTCCCCTGAGGTCTGGGAGGCGAGGACAGTGGGACTCTTGGTGGACGTGAAGCCTGGTGGGGAGGCCCTCCTGTCCCACCACCTGCCCAGAGCGGAGAACTCTGGATGATGAGAACTCTGGAACCCTGGCCCAGCCTGCCACCCCCTCCCTCCACCCCCCACCTCCCCCAGCTCCCGGGTTCCGGGCAGTTCTTTGGCTTTGGAGCCGTCCTCACACCTGCACATTGAGATCTGAGGGTCAGTGTCTCCTACTGATCCCGTGGGATTGAGAGCACAGCTCATGGGCACTGAGCTGGACAGGCCCCCACGTGGACTTCGGGGGGCTGCCCAGGGGTCGTCAGGCAGGTCAGGTACAGACCTGAAGGTGGCATGGGCGTCGGGGCTACAGATGCTGCTTTCGGAGGGTCCCATCAAGTGGCCAACAGCTCGGGATTTAAGAGCCTGGAACTCAGACAGGGATCTTGGGACAAGCACCGAGGAGAGAACAAGGACAAGCCGGGCCACAGAGGCGGCAGACAAATAGGATGGTGCACAGAGGTAGGAGGCGAGGCCCACCAAGAGATGCCTGGTCATAGGCAGGTGGACCTGGATTTAGGGACAGAGATGGAAGGAGGGGACACAGATGGGCGTGACACCCAGCCACATGGCTTCCTTACACGTAACTGTTAGTGTGTCCCCACCCCCCACCCCACGTGATCTCAGGGCTTCGTGGGGCTCACCATCAGTCTCTCCCTACGCTTTTTACTCTCCTCCCACCTTAACTGATTCACATCCTACAGAGTTTAAAGTAGGAACTTTAAACTTCTCCTCCAGGAAGCCACATGAGAATAACATGGGATTTACTGTGTTGGGGTCAGGCAGCCCCTGGAGAATCCAGTGTGGTGCCAAAGTGAGGTCCACAGACAGGCAGCCAGAGCTTGTTAGCGATGCAGATGCTGGGCCCTGCCCTCCACCTACTGAGTCAGGCAGGATCCCTGCGGGTGCTGGTGCTTAAAACCGTGTTTCAAAAAACTGTCTGACGCGCCCGGGCCACTGTGCCTCAGTGGCCAGAGCATTGGCCGCATGCTGAAGGGTCACGGCCTGGTCAAGGGCATGTGCCTGGGTTGCAGGTTTGATCCCTGGCCCCACTCTGGACGCATGTGGGAAGCAACCGATTGATGTGTCTCTCATAGCGATGTGTCTCTCTCGTCCTTCCTCCCTCTCTCCCACTCTCTCTAAACATCGATGGTAAACATACCCGTGGGTGAGGATTAACAAAACCAACAACAGCCAAGCCAACTGCCTGGTGCACACTGAAGGGTGAGAAGCACGGTTGCGCTGCCTGCAGGACGTATCAGGCAGAACAGAGATGCCGAGGGTGGGGGCTGGGAGACAGGCTACTGTGACAGTCGGGGAGGACTGGGCCATCCCACTGAGCAAATCTTCATGGAGTGGCGAGATGGGCGAGGCTCCGGGCCGTGTGCTGGGAGAGCGCAAGGTCTATATTAAGGCAGAGACTGCGGGGAAGAGGAGAGGGAACAGAAGTGAGGGAAGCAGGGGAGACAGGTTGGACTGGGGGGTGAGGGTGAAGGGACGGGGCTGGCAGCTG
>PVJC01014589.1:0-36401 GCA_004026665.1 Murina feae
AAATATAAATTATAGAAAATGTGGGGGAGAATTGAACACAGTCAGACTCCTGATCAAAATAGACTCTTTGGCAAATTAAAAGTTTCTAATAATCGATTTAGTTACAATTACATTAGTTAAGTAAATGCCATCCCCCTTTTATTAATACATTTTCAGTGCTATTTTAAAGCCAGATCATATCCTCTAAATGCACATCGTAACCAGGTATTATAGTTACTTTTAAAAATGTTGTTGTAATTTACTTTTAATGAAGAATGGATGGAATAATTTTCAAGGGAAAGGTGATTCAAAAGTACAATTAAAGCACACTCTACTAACTGAGAATTTCTGTCCATCAGACATAGCTTAAAAAAACCCTCCTATAAAACTCATACGAAGATATGTTCCACAGTAAGTATAAACTATATTTCTGAATAAATATCTCCACTTTAGTTTAAGAGGATAGTTATCATAGCGAATGTCTGGGTGGTCCAAGGTTTCAGGGAACAGGAGCTTTCGAGAAGTAAGGGTCAGCAGTTTCCTTTCTAATCCTAACAGCCTTGCATTTGTCCATTGTCATGGCCTTGTCCTGTGCCAGTTGCAATAAACAGGTCAGGTGTGATGTGCTTCAAGATTACCTTGGGCTGTTTTTCCTGGACAGTAATAAAAGAATCACTGCTGAACCTCCGCGGCATAGCAAGCCAGCCCTGTGATTGCCATGTGTCCTGAAGCATAGGCACTAACCAAAGAGGTTAATGTGACCCCGGGCAACTTAAGCCTTCATGGCTCTTTGTCTATAATTTAAGTGTTTTTCTCAGTGGTAATATAATACTCTTTGCCCTATCGCTTCGAGGCACACTTAACAATCTTTTTATTGTCACTGTGCGGTTATCTTTTCAGAAGCTCTGCATTACTCTTGGGAAGGTAATCCAAAAATGTTTTAATAACAGGAAATGTTTGCCATTTCGCCCATAATACAAAAGAATTCATGTGTACTGGGGAGCTGAGTCATACATCTGGTTTCAAGTTCAAAAGGTCAGGCTTCTGAGGCTGTCACATCCTTTGCTTTCACAATTCTTGTCAATTTTTTCCTATTCCAAATGGCTTTGCTGCATTCCACACTTTGCTGCCCACCTCCCGTCCATAGGTAGCAGGGTAGGAAAGTTAAAATGCATTATGGGGTTACCGAACAGGGAAATTAGAATCGTAAGAAGGAGATACGAAAAAAGAAATGAGGCTGGATTTCATCTATAATAATAAAAGCGTAATATGTTAATTAGAAAGACCTTCTGGACATCCTTCTGGACAAAGGTGGAGCTGTGAGGGCCGAGCCTCTTGCACAAATTTTGTGCATTGGGCCTCTAGTATATAATAAAAGTGTAAACCTAGATTCTTCATTGTGGTTATTACTACTAGGAGTCTCAGCTCTATAATGGGATTTCACTTTTGTTTACAGTCATGTGACTATTGTGGTAATGCCTTATTTAAGGAAAACAACTTTTAATAAGATAATGTAAACAACTCATTCTATACATTGCCTTTCTCCTCAGAAAAACTAGTAGTAGTATATTCTAGTCTACAGGTCCTTCATTGACCAGGCTTAAATGTCTTGTGGCCTTCATCCATCCACTACAGATAACTTAAGTCCCTGCTCTTCTGAAATCCTCTCAGGTCTCTACATTTGATTTTTGCACAATTTTGGCACACCCTCTTTTCAAAAAGTTGCTCAGCAATAAGGGTGAACTCTCCAGAATGTTTTCAGTTTAAGCTGCTTTTGAACAAGGCTATTTCTAGAAATGCAATTCTAAGAAATACTTTTCATACAATTATGCAAGTTTCCCAGTATTCATACAACCATATACAGGAGAGGCAGAAATTAAAGTGTATGTTTGGGGGATTAGAAATATGAGGCTAAGGACAACTGAATTCCATTCGTAACCTAGTTCATTTTGTTTAAACCCCAAATCCAATGACAACCATTTGATGTTCTAACATCTGGTATACTACCGTTGGTGAACGGAGGATTTTTCATCATTTCTACTTGTGTGGGCCTCCTGAGCAGGGCTTTGTGCTTCGCAGGACAAGACAGGTTCTGGCCTGTCAACACAGAAATCTTGAAAGGGCCGTTTGAAAGCAGGAGAGGTAACTTGATGTGAAATCCAGTATTTAAAAATGTTATCAACTATTCCTAATACCCATAAGCAGCTAAAGAATAAGGGAATATTTTCCATTCTGCTATGCTCTGCTTAAAGGTTGAGACTAGCTCCTTAAAAAAACAACAACAACAAAAAAAAAAACTGACCTGAGTTAACCCTTATTGAACAGTAAATCATTCATTGAAGGAGGAGAGGGGGAAAAGGAAAGACTTTGTCTCTTTGGATAATTCTTTTGTGTTTTGATGCTTTCCGGAAGGCTGGAAGAAGAGAAATTACAGGTTCAGATGCCAGGGGGCAAAATCAGTTTGTTTTTCCAGCTGGAGAGTAGTTCTATAAATTTGCTTTTCCCCCGATTTTTTTGTTTGCTATGAAAAATTGATCGTATGAGCCATAAAATTTTCTTTATAAGATGTGATGCTTTTTTTCATTTTTTCTTCTTTTTCTTCCTTTTCCTCTCCTAGGAAAGGTATGTCACTTAGAGAGCTAAGGATGTGAAAGGTATTATATTTTCAAAATTTCTAAATTTTGAATAGTGTTCACTTTTCTTTGGAAATACACAGGTAGTTCGATATTAGATTAACTCATCATTTCTGTAGTATTTTTATTATTCTTCAGTCATTTCCCAAAGGGTTAGCGGGTGTTGTATTTTCTTGCTGCTTGTCGTTTTGCACATTTTTTTTAAACCGAGGATTTCCAAGTTGTTGAGGGTCTATAATGATTATTCTACGAAGCATGTCACTACTTCCTTGTCTATTGCTCCAGCTGACCCTCCTAAATTGCCCATCATAGATTCATGTATTGCAATTATTTATGTTTCGTTATTTTTTACATTTATCATTTCTTTGCCTGTTGTGCTTTCTTTGCGTTACTTTGCTTGGCTTTCTTGTGCGTGCAATCCTGTATTGTTAGTATGACAGTGCTCTTGAGAACCACCATAGAGATAAACACTGGACCCTTCAGTAATTATAAACTTTATTCTGATGACAAGCAGTATGAGAAAAAGGGGAATGTCTTGTACACAGTGTTTTTCAAATACGGGTAAATTTTGTTTTCTTTTTTGGGAGCTGTGTACTAAAAGGTCTTTAAAGACCACCATAAAAGGATATTTCTCATAGACTCTTAAAGACCGTCCCAAAGGAACTGAACTGATGGATTTAAAATGAAAACTATCTAAATAGATGAGTGTAGACTTAGAATGGAGTGAAATGTTTCTTTGCCTACTCCTTACTTTGGTCATTGGGCCTCAGCATATTCCCTGGTACTTGACTTTTCTCATCTTCTGTGTTTCATCTTCTTATCCAGCCCAAGTTTCATCCTTTTCAATTTTACTGACCAGTGACTAATTCCCACCTGACAGTTCTAACTGTAATGAATGAGTTTTTAGTCTTTAAAGGAAAAACAGGATTGATAGATAGAAAAGGTGCTACAAAATAACCTACAGTGTGGCAAAATATAACCCAAATGGACAAGATAAGTGAGAAGTGAATTTCTAAGTGCATAATAGTTGCTTTTGGCACATTCATACAATGGAAAATAATATTCTATAAAATGGAAGTGAAAGGCAATTATGGCTTTTAAAACGTTTTTGTTAACCCAACCAAATATACTCGCCACCTATCCCATTCATACATTTTATCATTTAGCAAATTGAGCTTTTTAAATGAACACCATACTCTCTCCAGTGTCTCATCTCTGTGGTTTTCTTCTTTAAGTCTCTCAGTTTTGAAATGCATCCATTACCTAAGTCTTTACAGAGTAAGCTCTACAAATTTGAACAGGCTTTTAAGCCCCAGCTTAAATGCTTTTTACATTCAAAACCTTTTGTGATTTTGCCAGCTGGAAATAATCTCTTTCTCCTCTGCATTTCCATGGTCCTTTTTTTTGTATCTCTCTTATTTAGGACAAACCAGTACAGTCAATCTTTAATCTTTAAGGGTTTGTAGATCCTTCATTCTTAAAAATGAGGATTAATGTATGATATATCTTGAATCTCCTATAATTCTCAGCATAATTCCATAAGTGTATTCAATATTAAATAAATATTAAAAGACTGAATAGAGAATGAGTTGACCGTGATTACTGAGGTACATTTTACTGTGATAATAAAGTATTATTCATATAAATTTATTATTTGCAATATGCAAGTCTGTCCTTGAATCCATTTCTTCTTTATATCTGATGTTGCCCTTAAGGCATGTATGTCATCTACTCTCTCTCTCGCCTTCAGATGCTTCATATATAGAAGGCACCCTCTATCTAACTCTAGGTCTGATGTTCCCCTGCTTCCAAGCTTGTATAGTTATCTATCTACAGATATCTGATAGGCATCTTAACTTTAACGTGACTAAAACAAACTTGATTTTTTTCACTAATATATTTTCCTCCTCTTCTTCCTTCTTAGTAAAAGTTACTACTGCCATTACCGTATACAGAATTGCTAGTGAAGATAGTAGGAAGGATTCCTGATCCCACCTCTTCCCCACCGCTTTTGCATACTGCGTTCATCATTAGTCAGCTTTCTCCATATTGACCACGACCACCACCACGCCTCTGCAGCAGTAGACTAGATTTATGTTTACACTCATGACCTCACTATTCATTTGTTTCCAACAGACTAATTTTTTAAAGTATGCAAATAAAATTATGTTAAGCTTGTTCTCCCCTCTATGTCAGCTTAGAATAAATTCCAAGCATTTTATTCTGACTTCCAGAGCCCTTTGGGATCTGATTTTATACTAGTCTTTCTCTTTTCTCCATAAAAGATAGCTAGGAGACCTTCAATATGCACCTCAAACTTGATCCTGTTCTAGCAATTTCTCCTGATTGGACATTTTTACCCCAGATTCTTTTTTTCCATTTAGATTCCAGCATAAATGTCTCCTCCGCAAGATGCCCTGCAGGCCCACCCATGTATTCTTCCCTGAATTCTTTACAACTACAGCACCTATGTTTCATTCCCTAGGCTCTGTCTTCCCCACTAGTGAGCTTCCCCTTGCTGCCCCCCAAAATGGACCTTTGTATCTGCAGTCCCTCATCAGCAGATTCAACCAATGGCAGATCAAAGAAAATTGAACAAAAATGTTACATAGTTACTAACAAATGCTATATAGTTAGACTTGCGATGGTTATATCTGTATTGAATAAGTATAGATACTTTTCTTATTATTACTCCCTAAGCAATACAGTATAACAACCATTTACATAGCCTTTACACTGTATTAGGTATTATAAGTAATCTAGAGGTGATTTCAAAGATGTGCGTAGATTATATGCAAGTACCATACTATCTACAAGCGACTGAATGAATGACCGAACAACTGGTTGACGGTTGCTATGACCACCAGGGGGAGGATGCTCAACGCAGGAGCTGCCCCCTGGTGGTCAGTGTGCTCCCACAGCCAACCTCCTGTGGGACCAGCCAACCTCCCATGATCCCTCCCTAGCTGGCCAGCCCAGACCCCCACAATTGGCCATGATTACTGTCCAGGCCGAGGGACCCCACCCATGCATGAATTCATGCTCTGGGCCTCTAGTTTTGTATAACACACTAGAGCATCTATGGATTTTGGTATCTGCCGGGTCCTGGAACCTATTCACCATGGATACTGAGGGACAACTGTACTTGGGAAATGATTCTTTCCCCCCATCAACTCTCAAACAATGCCTGAAAGAATTTGATGTATGTATGTTACCCAGATCCTCACCCCCAAGATGGGAAACTCAGAAGCATGTATGTGACCACTGAGTCTCAGGTTTACCCACTGGAGTTACTTGATTTCCTTGTCTCAGTTCCCCACCCTCAATCCTGATGTTCCTTCCACCGACCAAATAATCTTTTTGCCACTAAATTCTTGTCCAAAACTCTGCTTCTGGAGGAATCAAAACTAAGACACTTTCTGTGCGCACCAGAGGACCCCCTGTGTCTCTGTCACATCACACCATTTCAGTCCTCTGCCTGGCACATACCATTAGCTGATATTTTTCTTGCTGGATAAAAATCAGTAAACATTTTTCCCACAGTAATTTAAGAGCTGGGAAAGCAAGAGTATTTTTCTCATGTCAGTTTACCAGCAACTAAATGAATGTCTTATGTATCACAGGTACTAAACAAATGCTTAATGAAGAAGTGAGGAATGATTTTACACAGAAAAAAGGCTCCAATTTCAAGAATGCAAATTGCAGTTTAAAACTGTTCAGCTGCTCATGAATAGACACTTGACTGCACACTAATGAAGTTTTGAACTTTATACGAACGAGCTTCGCAGAGAGAGAGAAAGAAAAGCTATTCATTTGGCCAGCGTTCATTGGGTGGCTCTTCTGTGCATTTGAGGCCAGGCTGCTTGGCTGGGGTGGCTTATTAAGCATTTCCTTAAAAGAATAATATTTCAACTGATTTAGGTAGGCATCGGGGGTGTATGGCATTTTTTTTACACAATTAAGTGTCAAAAATTCCCAACTGTGTATCTTTTCTTTAATTTTCCCTCCTCACCACAAAGCTGTTTTGCTTCAGTTAGTTGTCTGACCCATGCCCACTTCCATGTCTGTTGCTTTTCTCTCCTGTAGCTTTCTTCAGACCATGAGCTTCAGACTAGCAGGAACTGATTTTTTTGAACTTCTTTGTCCCCTGCTTCTTGCGTTAATAAGTGATGAATAAATATTTGCTCACTGATTAGATGTTGTCTGGTGGAGTGTGGGTTTGTGATGCATGGGCCCTTTTCAAAAATTATGCAGGTTATTTAAAAAACAAACAAACAACATAGTAGTAATTGTTAGTCATTATAATGACATTGAATGGTATTGGGAAAAAAGAATCTTTGTCTTTATATTTCCTTTAAAAAGATGGCTTAAAGAAAATGGCCTTTGAGTTTTCTTTGAAGTTACTTCTTTGTTTATTTACAAATTAATTGCTTTTTGCAGTGTTTCCCTTTAGTGCTAGTAATGAAAAGTATTCTAAAATAATTAGTAACCACATCCAGTTCTGATTTTCTAAGCCTATTCAATGAGTAAAATTGAATAGTGTGGTTATAGTGTGGTTATTTTATGTTATTGTTTTTGAACTAGTTTTCTTAGCTTTTTTATTTCTTTTTTTTTAAGGTTCAGAGTATGGTGCTTGCTTCATAGACTTAAAATAATCTTCATTTAGGTTTAGCTGGTATATAACTAAGTGTAGCCTTTTTTATAGTTTCCTTTAATTGAAAGAGAATGTGAGATGTATACATAATGAATTAGTAATTATATCTTAACTAATAAAAGCATAATATTAAAATTAACCATTTCTCCGGGACGGGGTAAACCACGCCCACCAGCCAATCAGAGCTGCTGTATGCAAATTAGCCCAGCCAAGATGGCGGAGGCCGCAGCCCCATGTGCGGCTTCTCCTGGACTGCGGCCTCCACCATCTTGAGAGCCTCCGTCCTGGGAAGGCATCCGGAACCTTGGGTCTGCGGATGCCTTTCCGGGCGAGAGCCTGGGAGGAGAGGAGGTTCGGGGACCAGGCGGCGGCCCCCAAGGCCCCCACCCGGGAGGCTGATGGGGTGGCCAGTGTCACCCGATCTGCCTCCCAGGCGGAGAAGCCTTGGCGAGGGGCGGGGAGCGGGGAGCAGCCGGCGGGACCCCGTGGCCCCCTCCTGGGAAGCCTATGGGGTGGCCAGTGCCACCCCATCACTTCCCAGGCGGATGGCCCAGAGGGTCAGTGGGAGCTGTGGCCAGCCTGAAAACTGCCCTTAGCCCCTCACCCAGGCTTGCCACACCACCTGGGGTGAGGGTCTCCACGGTGGAGCTTGACCAGCCTGCAAACAGACATTGGCCCCTCACCCAAGCTGGCCAGGCACACCAGCAGGTGGACATCCCCAGAGGGGTCCCAAACTATGAGAGGGCACAGGCCGGGCTGAGGAAACACTCCCCTCCCCCCCCACCGCCCCAGTGCACAAATTTTTGTGCACCGGGCCCCTAGTCTGTTTATGAATATACTAGAGGCCCAGTGCACAAAAATTTGTGCACTCGGGATGGGGGGGGTCCCTCAGTCCAGCCTATGCCCTCTCGCAGTCTGGGACTCCTCAGGGGTGATAATTTGTTATGCCTCTATTGAATATTTTTAGGCCCTCAACTCTAAGATGCACATTTTTTTACACTTCCTCATTGCCAAACTTGTATTATACCTTTGAGTTGGAATACTGTCTTCTTTCTATTTCCTTCAAAGCTGTTATTAAGTCTATAATGTATCGTAAAGTCAATGGTATCTTCGGCACAGTAATCATATATAAAGTATAATTCTCTTTAAGTGTGTAGTATAATGATTTAAAACATACATATTTGAAATAGAAAATATGTTACAATATCAAATGGCTGAATAGTGCACAATTATTTATTGTACTGACAAGACAAATGAGGTCCAGAGAAATTAAAAGAGTTATTGAAACAGCAAGTACATTTATGAATAGACTAAAGGGGCACTAGTAGTAATGTTGATTATCTAACCTTTTCCTCTTTATCTTCTTCTTTGAATGTTCCTCCCACCTTCCTGCATTCCCACCTTATTGCAGCTCCTCCTCCCACATCGCTGCATAGTCCCCAAGGACAGTTCTCATCTTATTGAAAACCACTAGTCCTTTGGAGTTTGTACTATTTTATCATACTAGCCACTGCCCTCCTTCTTGCCATCATAGTAACACATCATATCATGTGATAATTACATACTTTTTAATATTTCAACTATATGGACCTGGGTCCGTTTTGTTCAATGTTATATTCTCAATGTCTATTATACTATTTGGATATGTGAGGCACTGAATTAATAAATGAAAGAATGAATTATCCAGACAGAGGTGGTGAAACAAAGGATTCTGTTCTTCAAAATTCAGTGCCTGTGACCAATATTTAACTCAAATAAGAACTGAACTAGGAACCAGAAACATACATATGCACAAAAACATACCACCTGTCCCCTCCAAAGGATGAATCCTTGTAAAATCCTGTGAGTTTCTCTTCGTGGGGTCCCTTACACAGCCAATGATCTTTAATGTTTTACATTTAAAATATATTTATATTGATTTCAGAGAGGAAGGGAGAGGGGGAGAGAGAAACTTCTGTGATGAGAGAGAATCATTAATGGGCTGCCTCCTGCATGCCCCCTTCTGGGGATGGAGCTTGCAACCCGGACATATGACCTGACAGGAATCAAACCTTGGCCTCCTGATTCATAAGCCAATGCTCAACCACTGAGGCACATCAGCTGCCTGGCTATTAGATTCTTGGTCACCACCCCTCTCCTTGCCTTTCTGCACTCTGTAATTTTGTGCCACATATTGGACAATTCTTTTCTTCTCTACTGGCACAATGTTGTTATATAGTTGCAGTCTTGGGCATAAATAAGGGAGGTGGACTCACCATGGCATGGAAAGAAAACACCTTAAAATTTCTTATCTAGAATTTCATGATTGCTTGTCTCATGGGGACTATCATTGGTTGTCTTATTCCTTAGGCCCAGCTTCCGGTCATGTTCTTACTGTTTCAGGGATCCTTTCTCCCTTTGCAATCCATCTTCCATCTTAACTTCTGTCTCCTGAGAGTTACACATTTTTGTTATTTTGTTACGCAGAGAAATTTAACTTTCAGTCTCCAACCACTCAGCTCCAACATACCTTGGCATATATAACAGGGTTCATTATATTTCTTCAAACAAAAGATACATTTCAGCAGCTACCAGACCATACACTTTTAGAACTGGAAAAAATGAAAAGGTTTACAATTACAGTTTTCATTTAAGTTGGGCGAAACAAATTCATAGGCAGAACTGTTCCCCACCCATGGGACAAACTGCAGTGGTGTGTGTGTGTGTGTGTGTGTGTGTGTGTGTGTGTGTGTGTGTGTTCCCTTCTTAGTAAGCTTTTTTAAAGCAGGGTTTTTGTACTTTCAAAATACAAATGTTTTCTAAAATCATTTGGTTTTTCTTTTAACTGGGGAAGTCTGCCGATTCAAGCTAATTTTAAAATCATCGTGACTCCAAAGACATTTTTCTTGAGGTAGCTCAGAGATTTGGAGAAGCTATAGCATTTGGAGACAGACTCTTTTGTGTTCAAACCCCCTGCCTACTATTTTTAGTTACTTGCCCTCTGGCCACATGGATGTCTACGTTCAGAAGTGGTACAGTATCCACCTCATGGAATTGCTAAAGGGACTGAGACAGTGTTTGGGCAATGGCCTACTTGCCTATGTAATGCGTGTCTTACATGGATTAAACATTCGAAGCAGGGAAGCTGACCATAGGCCCATTTGTTAATAAGAACGATTGTGCTAAGATGGCTAAAACCTATTGAAATTCGAATTGGACTTTAAAACTCGAGTAACTCTGTCCAAATCAGTCCTGTGTGGTCACTATGCAAGTGACGGGAGGAAATCACAGTTGACATTGCCCACAGAGGGGCTATGACACGTCCTGAGCACCCACACAGATGTAGCGAACATCACAGCACCACTAACCTTTATTATGTTGTTTAATGTTCTTCAGATGACAGCTTCCCATGCCAATCAATTTTTGTTCTTTTCATTACTAAAAATAAGAAATATACCATACCTGCCCTAACCGGTTTGGCTCAGTGGATAGAGCGTTGGTCTACGGACTCAAGGGTCCCAGGTTCGATTCCAGTCAAGGGCATGTACCTTGGTTGCGGGCACATCCCCAGTAGGGGGTGTGCAGGAGGCAGCTGATCCATGTTTCTCTCTCATCGATGTTTCTAACGCTCTATCCCTCTCCCTTCCTCTCTGTAAAAAATCAATAAAATATATTTTAAAAAAAGAAATATACCATACCTTTTGTGCTTCTAATGAACAATTTTTCTGTGGCACTGTTTAGCAGCTGGCATCTTTATATAATTTATATACTTTTTATATAATTATACATCGATCTTAACTCTAAATTGGCATGTCTAGATTTAAATAAAGAATAATGTTTATAGGAAGAAAACTGATAGTTAAAATCTTGGGTAAGTTGCCTTTAATAAAATAATATATATATTCACCAACTATTCTATAAATCAAAATGTTGTGATGACAGTGCACTAGAAATCTCTTAATATTTTATTATTTCTATTAATATTTTATTATTGCCTTAAAGCTAAGCTTTATTTTGTGAAATGAGATATAAGGGAATGAAGTCTTCAGACCTTGAGGTTAAAATAAGAAGAAAACAATCCTCTATTTCATCCATTTTAGGGTACCAAAACCCTAAAACTTTATGTTTCTTTTCTCTGGGTACAGATTCCTAAAGTTTTAGACATACTTGGACTTCTTTGGCTTGTAGTTTTGCATAATGTATCGTATAATTGTACCCATATACAAGCAAATGAGTAGCTTATGAATTTGGGGATACACTACCACTCTGTTTCCAATAAAGAGAACAAATACACACAATCAAGTGTTAATGTGTATCTGGCATCTGCAGTTCGGTGATTTTTGCACACCCAGTCAGTCGATACCAACTGCTATTGTGGCCATTGTTTTGACCCTTGTCACTATTGATTATTTTTGCTTTTTCTTGAACTTCATACAATTAGAAACACAATCTTAAATGTCACTAAAGTACCTTTTAATATTTCAACTTTGAAGATTATTGAATTAGACTGAATCACTAACACATCTCTTCAAAAAGTTACCTTAAGTAATGTAGACATATTACATGTACAGGCAGATGTAATCATAGAAAAGCTACCAAATTATGAATGCTAATAAATTTTACTCTATGTCAGTCATTTTAGGGAGTTGGGAAGGCTTTTCTCCCTCTAATTGTTAGCATGTAAAATATTATTTTTCAGTTTTTTTTCTTTTCTGAAGACTACATTTAATGCAAATTTTAAATGTATAGATTTTCAACATTTTATGGAAATGTATTTATATCTAAATATTTGATTTTTCATTTGGTAGATACTATGGTCACTAATTCAAGTAAAAGTCATTGATGCTAGAATTTCAACAAATTTCTATATAGTTATTTATATTATTAATATGTCTATGGAATAAATTAGGAATTGATTTAAAATACATAAGATTATTTTTTTAAAAATATGTTTTTATTGATTTCAGAAAGAGGGAGGGAGAGGGAGAGAGGGATAAAAATCTTAATGATGAGAGCAAATCATTGATCAGCTGCATTCTGCTCACCCTCTACTGGGGACCTAACCTGAAACCTGGGCATGTGCCCTGACCTGGAATCGAACCATGACCTCCTGGTTCAAGTGTCAACACTCAACTACTGAGCCACACCAGCTGGGCAAGACATTTTTAAAGAAGTTTTTAATATTTATCAAGAACCTGTGTTCTATCATGTTCTTGGTAAATATTAAGAAGCTGTTGGTATATGTTGTATTTTTAAAAGAATGATCTCCAATAGATTAAAAATATCTGCTGTGACTTTAAAAAGTACATGTCACAGTGAACATTTAAACTGATATCCATGTCTACTGTATACTGATATAAACAGATATACATAAATTATTGAATAAATAAATAGGTGAGGGGGATAGACATATCTCCTGCCTGGAAGAAAGCTAATAATTTATGTAGAGACTTTGCCCTCAAACAGGTAGAACATAGCTCCCCAGTGCTTAAGTGTGAGCGGTGCATCATAACTTTCTTCCAAAGAGTAAAGTAAAGATGGGAGAAAGAGTAATTTTGCAGTGGAGTTAGTTGATACATATGTTCTTAGCCAGGTGACAAAGAATAACATCAATAGTAATAAGACATGTTGGTAATATGCATTCTTCATATACTGGAGTAAGAATGACATTTTCTTCTGTTGTGTTGCTCCTAAAAATTCTTAACCATAGTCTAACATGCAAAGAACATCAGACAAATCTCTATTGAGGGTCATTCAACAAAATACCTCAAAGCTTTCAAGGTCATCAAAAAGAAGGAAGGAAGGAAAGAAGGAAGGGAGGAAGGAAGGAAGGAAAGAAGGGAGGGAGGCAGGGAGGAAAGAAAGGAAGGAAGAAAGGAAGGGAGGGAGAGAGGGAGGGAGGAAGGAAGGAAGGAAAGGCATGTTTGAATAATTGCCGTGGTAATCAGAAGCCTAAGGTAATATAGTGACTAAATATAATGTGAAATCCTGAAACAGAAAAAGGATTTTAGGTAAACACTAATGAAATCTGAACAAAATATTGGCATTAGTTAATAATAAAGTATCTATATTGGTTCATTAATTATGACAAATTCACTGTAGGAATGTTAAGATGTTACTAATAGGAGAAAAAAGTTTAGGTTTATTGGTACTCTGCATTATCTTCACAATTTTTCTGTAAATCTAAAACTTTTCTGAAATAAAAGGTTACTTAAAAATTATATGAAAGTACATGTAATTGAGGGGAAAAAATCCCAGTTACCAAATTTAATTGAGCTATGAGTAAAGCTATTGTGAACTCCCCTTTCCTCACCTTGAGACTCCCTCAGAACAGTGCAGGAGAGCCAGAAACCTGTCTACAAAGAGGAAATTATAAGAGCATTATGAATCAGAAGTCTATTTCCACTTTAATTATATCCCCAAACTTCAAAGATAAACCTTTGTCCATGCTTAAAATATTTTAAAAGTACAACATAAATCTTTTTTTTTCAATTGTCCCCCGAAGCTACCTTCTAAGAATTCTTAATTACAACTCAGTGAAAAACCAGGAAGTCAACTCTCATTACTCATCTGTCTACTCCTAAGATTATAGTTTTACATTCCATTGTATCACATGTTTTACAAGTGATTATAAAAAATACAGTAAATCAAAGGGAGAAAGTGATTAATCCTACTTTACATTAAAACACAAAAGAATGGGCCAAACTACCCCTCACAATGACCCATAAACATCTTAGAATTTTAAGCAAGGAAATTGAAATTGAATTTCAGTTATGATCTTTAATACAAATGGATATGCTTATAATGAAAAGAACAGAAAAAGCTTACATTTACTATTTTTCAAAATCTGGAATGTTAAGCAATCTAAAGAAGCAATATTCTGAAGTTTTTATATTGTTTTGGTACAATGAGCATATGAAATGCTCTTTTGTTTGTTTTTTAAATCTCCAACTTTATAACTCCAGAAGTGCCAGCTTGTAAAATGTATTTTATGTATATATTACATGTATCATATAAGCATGCATACATGTATAGATTATTATAAATGTATGTCTTTATATATACTCATACGCAAACACACACCACTCCAGAAGCAGACAAAAGAGGGACCATCTTTCTCCTGGGAATTCTGAATTTTGTGTATTACCTTTGGTCATTGACACAGTTGTATCATGGATACTGTATCATGGATATGTGAGATGAGCAAAGATGTATGTTTGAGGTGATAAATCTGTAATAAATTAAATAGGAGCCCACATAAGACAATTATGTTCCTTTATTTTATTTCAGAGATAAATGCATGATTTGAATTCCCCTGGGTTATATGGAAAAGACTCTTCTAATGTAATTAAAGTAACGTTGAGCTCCTTAAAAACGCTAAATAGATTTACTTTGATGTTTGGGCAGATAGTTGTTTTTTTCAGTAATGAATCAGAAGTTGAATATATATATTTCTAAATACTTAATGGGAATGGCAGAAATAATATATATTTCCTACTCCACGTTGAACCACTTGATAACTTAGAAGATTTGTCTTTCTGTTTCATACAGATTTGGAGTAGAAGTGTAGTATTTTAGACAAAATAAGAAGCTTTCTGTCTCTTTCAATTAAAAAATTTTTTTAAATTAATGTTGGCATTCAATAGTATTTTATGCTAGAATTAGAAGCTTTTGATGTCTTAGGCTCAGGTATGAATTCTGGCTCTGGTACCTGAACTTCTGTGTTATGTGGGTAAATTTTGCTAATCTCTTTGAGTCACATTTCAGTTACTCATTAGCAAATTATGGGTGACTATCTTATCTATGTGAAACAAAATAAACAAACGACCGTGTGAAATGCCTTAGCAAGGTGTTTGGCACATAGCCACAATTCAAAAATGATACTGGAGCCACTCAGGGGTTTTTAGTGAGGATTCAATGAAATCACCACTATAAAATACCTAAAACAATATCTGGCATAT
The DNA here is from genome assembly GCA_004026665.1 of Murina feae. Classification (NCBI taxonomy): domain Eukaryota; kingdom Metazoa; phylum Chordata; class Mammalia; order Chiroptera; family Vespertilionidae; genus Murina; species Murina feae. The sequence goes on from PVJC01014589.1 coordinate 15,207, forward strand.
AGCAAACACTCAAAATAAGGTCTTTATTATTCAGCAGGGACCCTCAGATTGCGAGGCTCTTATTCTCTGAGAAATTACGATGAATTCATTCAATAAGGCTTGAAGGTTACCTTTGAAATCAGTGTTTATTTCGGGTTCTCAGTCTGTTCCTAGATCCTCTTGTATTTCACTTTGTGCAAAGGAAGCAGAGGATCTGGTTCTGCCAGCACCACACAAGGCCCCCCAGAGGCTGCTGCTAAGATGTGGAATTTCAAACCAGGATTATTTTCCTCTTCCAATGTTTAATTTGCTTTAAAAGGGCATGTTCTTTGAAAGAGATGGTCTCCAAGTGATTTCCTTTTTAACTCGTGCTTTTATTCAGCAAATATTTATTGGGCATCTATTATGCCAGCCATTTTGCAACGAAAGCACAGATAAAGGCTGTTGCTAAGCTCATTCCAGTGGGTATAAGCAATCAATAACCATGTACCTGTGGCTAAGTCAGGTCCTGAGGAGTGCTGAGAAAGAAAATAAAACAAGAGGAACAGATCAGGGAGGACAAGAAGTATGCCGGTTCGCTGGTGCTCTTACAGCATCCAAAAAAGTCCTTTCCAGGAGGGACATTTGAGCTTCAGGTTAGAGTAGCTAGTTGGAATTACTGTAAAACATGTACACACAGGTGGATGTTCCTTAAACCTTGTTCATATCTTCTAAAGTTTATGCCACACAAAAATTTTAAGAAAGAATTCTTATTTGGATATAGTTAATGAGGGAGCTAGTGCACGGAGAGGTGAATAAAAGGTTGCTATTTTTATTAAGTAAACTAGAGGCCCAATGCCCGAAATTTGTGCAAGAGTAGGCCTTCCTTCCCATGGCTGCCATCACTGGTTTCCCTCTGGCACCCAGGACCCAGGCTTCCTTCAGGCTGCTGATAGGCACTCATGACCTGGGCTTCCCTCAAAGCCCTAGCTTCATCTGGAAGGATAGCAGGATGTCCGAAAGGATATCTGGTCTAATTAGCATATTAGGCTTTTATTATTATAGGTGGTGAGTTTTTATGGGGAAGGGAACTAGTAAGTGAAGGACACTTTCTCTATGTTATTATATTTAATAGTCACAATGGTTTAAATAAGTTTTAATTAGTCCTGTTTTAGTGGCAGTAGCGACTCAGTAAAATTAAGTAATTTGCCTAAAGTCACTATTAATGGCTGATGGAACAGGATTTCAATCATGATTTCTTTTCTCTAGATGAGCTTTCATCTATAACTTCACAAGATAAACTAGGAGCACCACAGAGATGGCAGTTGATAAGGATAATAAGTAAATGATATATTGTAATCTCATTGCAACAGTATGACAGCTAAGTTCATATTCATTTACAAAATTAATTATTGCATTTTCAGTAGTTATTTCGAGTTTATTGGATCACTTGGTTTTGGATTACTAACAAGGCAGATTTAGTCAGTGTTCTTTTTTTTTTTTTTAAATATATATTTTATTGATTTTTTTTGCAGAGAGGAAGGGAGAGGGACAGAGAGTTAGAAACATCGATGAGAGAGATACATTGATCAGCTGCCTCCTGCACACCCCCCACTGGGGATGTGCCCGCAACCAAGGTACATACCCTTGAGTCCGCAGGCCAACACTCTATCCACTGAACCAAACCAGTTAGGGCTAGTCAGTGTTCTTAAAGGTAGTTCTCACTTTGAACATTAATTCACACTAGGGAGATTAAATTGGCTTTAAAAAAAACACAATTTTCATCATCTTTGAGTCTGCTCTTAACTTTCCCTTCTCTTCCTGCCAAACCCAATGTAATTATTTTTTTTCTCTACCTACACTTTGCTATATTTTATTTCCCCCACCTCTCTCTCTCTCTCTCTCTCTCTCTCTCTCTCTCTAATAAAATAGTAACATGTAAATTAGGTGCCACTCCAAGATAAATATGGCTGCTCCCATGGTCACAAGATGGCCATCCCCATAGCCACAAGATGACAGCACCCAGTCCGGCTCAACTCTGCCATTGAAGTGGTCAGGCCTGTTAGCCAGGCAGCTGGCAGGGAAGGTAGGGGGACCAAGGGGCAGAACAGGTGATCAGAGGGAGCTGGGGTTCCCTGCCCAGGCCAGGGCCTTCGCCAGAGGCTTCAGGCCTGGGCAGGGGCAAGGCCAGAGATCACAGGGACCTGGGCTCCACAGAGCCAGTGATCAGAGGGGCAGGGGCAGAGCCTGTGATCGCAGGGTTCTGGGCACTGGTGGAGCTGGAAAAGCAGGGGTCTCGGGGTGCCCTGCCCAGGCCTGCAGCCTTGGCCAGAGGCTGCCAGTGGGGCAAGGGCAGAGCCGGTGATGGCAGGGGGCAGGGTCAGAGCTGTTGATCGCAAAGGCCTAGACTCTGTGAAGCTGGCGATTGGAAGGGCTTGGGGGTCCCCTGCCCAGGCCTGTAACCTCTGGCTGAGGCTGAAGGCCTGGGCAGGGGTGGAGCTGGGATTGGAGGGGCAGGGGTGGAGCCGGTGACCAGAGTGAACTACAGAGGAAACACCTTTTCTTACTGCTCATTGACTAAGTTCCCTGTATGCCACTGGTAATATTCTTAGTAACTTGGGTAATAAGAATCCCTAAAGGCAATCTAGGGTTTTTCCACCACACTCCTGGGGAAAAGAAATGAAGGTCCACTGCTGGAGGGCTAAGAAATGTTATATGCTGCCCTAGCCGGTTTGGCTCAGTGCATAATGCCTCAGTCTGCTGACTGCAGGGTCTGGGTTCAATTCTGACCAAGGGCGTGTACCTAGGTTGCAGGCTCCTCCCTGGCTGGGGGCCAGGTCAGGGCATATACAGGAGGCAGCTAATCAAAGATTCCTCTCACTTTGATGTTTTCCTATATTTTTCCCTTCTCTTCCACATTCTCTAAAAATCAATGGAAACATATCCTCAGGTGAGAATAAAAAAAAAAAAGAAAGAAATGTCATATTCTATGAAACACATCTTGAAAATGCCTAAAGAAAGTTGTCATTTCTTCATGGTGAAGGGACTGGAGTCCCTGTTGATGAAAACACCTTGGTGGCTGTGGTGACTGGCAGTGGCTGCAGCAGTGGGGTGATGGGGCTGAAGGTTTACCCTGATTAGCCTGGTTGCCTCCCAGAAAGGGAGGCCAGACTATGGCTTAGACCTGCTCCCCAAGGGGATCAGGGAGTGGGCCTAAGCCATCTGTAGGATACCCCCTGAGAGCTTCCAATATGTGAGAGGGGGCAGGCTGGGCTGAGGAACCTACCCCCCCCCCTCGCAGTGCACAAATTCCGTGCACTGGGCCCCTAGTGTATATGTATGTGTGTGTTTTTCAGAGAGGAGGAAGAGAGAGATAGAAACTTTAATGATGCGAATCATTGATCGGCTGCCTGCTGTATGACCCCTACTGGGGACCAAGCTTACAACCCCGGCATGTGCTCTTGATCAGAATTGAACCTGGGACCCTTCGGTCCGCAGGCTGATTCTCTCAGTTTAGCCAAACCTGCTAGGGTTCTTGGATACATCTTAAAATTAATCTTGAAATTATGTTAAGAGATTCTACTGAGCTTGTCTTCCAAAAATGAATTTTCTAGTCTGCTTGCTGGATTCGGTAAGGCACACTATTTTTCACACTTGGATTTATTTCTATTTCTGATAATTTTACAAACGTATTGTCTTAAATTGCCATGTCTATCCAATTAATTTTAATAGCCAAAATTAATTTTTTAATTTTTGAGTCACTTTCATTCTTAATATAAGTTTCTGATCTTGCAATGTGTTATTTTTAGTTGTATATTTGGATGTATTATTTTACTCATTACAGGCAAAAACTTCCATCATGCTTACTTGCTACTGTGTGTTTGTAGTAAGCATAGATGTAGAAGAACTACTTAATTTTACTATCTGGGAGCATTGTAATTTTAATAATAAGCCCTTTTATCACTTTTGCTTAGTTTGGTCTCCTTCTCCTTCTTCTCTGTTGTGGTGGTGTTCTTCTAATTGTTGTTTTCACTGACAGTGTGTCCCTCCTTTAAGACTTAAATGTGTGCATACATAGAACAGTAAGGCAATAGTGTATGCAGGTTTGTTTGTAATTATTATAGGTGTAATTTAAGCATATGTAAATACCATAGAGATGAAATTCTTGGAGAATTAAACATTCCTTCAGAATCAAGAAGGTTTGGATATTTAGCTCAAGAGCAATCGGTGGGTAGATCATCCATAGGTAGAGGAACTTCAACTTGAATAGGGAGACAAAAGCCTCTTCCTCTGAAGTGATAAGGAAAGAGGAAACACAGGGTGTAGTGGGAGACATTCTGGTGAAGAAGTGGAAGAGAGAGAGCAAGGAAAATAGAATCCAGGTATGTCCATACCAAACTCATTTATTTTATCTTCAATTACAGGTTTTGATAACTTTCAATAGTGGAAGTTGTTTGTTAAGATAACATCTCATCCATCTCATGCAGAATAAAAGCTCTTTGATGTGAAGCTTATAATTTTATTTAATCATAAAGTCACAAAGCAACATTGATTACTGGAAGTCTCTATTACAGTAAGGGATCAAAATAAATCTTCAGAATATAATTTTCATGGGTCTTATAAATTAGACACTCGTATTTTGTTCAGTGATCGAATTTGCTCAATCTCTAAAACTGGAAATAATTTCAATTGTAAGTAATGTGCATCTACAAAAGTACTACTGCTTATTTTTAAAAATATATTTTTATTTATTTCAGAGAGGAAGGAAGAGAGAAAGAGAGATAGAAACACCAATGATGAGAGAGCATCATATATCCGCTGCCTCCTGCAAGCCCCCCACTGGGGATAGAGTCCCACAATCTGGGCATGTGCCCTTGACCAGAATCGAACCTGGAACCTTTCAGTTTGCAGGCTGATGCTCTATCCACTGAGCCAAACTGGCTAGGACACTACTGCTTATTAATCTAACTAGGGGCCTGGTGCATGAAATTCCTCAGAAAGCCTGCCCCCTCTCACATATTGGGAGTCCTCAGGGAATGTCCTACTCACAGTTTAGACCTGCTCTCTGATCCCCTTGGGGAGTGGGTCCAAGCTGCAGTCTAGCCTCCCTTTGTGGGAGGCAACCAGGCTAATCAAGGGGAAGCCACAAGCCCCATGACCCCGCTGCTGCAGCCACTGCCAGTCACCACAGCCACCAACGTGTTTTCATCAACACGGACTCTAGTCCCTTCACCATGAAGAAATGACAACTTTCTTTAGGCATTTTCAAGATGTGTCTTTCATAGGATATGACATTTCTTTCTTTTTTTTTTCTATCCTCACCTGAGAATATGTTTCCATTGATTTTTAGAGAATGTGGAAGAGAAGGGAAAAACAGAGAGCAATATCAAAGTGAGAGGAACACTTTGATTGGTTGCCTCCTGCATATGCCCTGACCTGGGCCCCGGCCAGGGAGAGCCTGCAACCTAGGTACATGCCCTTGGTCAGAATTGAACCCAGACCCTGCTGTCAGCAGGCTGAGGCATTATGCACTGAGCCAAACCGGCTAGGGCAGAATATGACATTTCTTAGCCCTCCAGCAGTGGACTTTCATTTTTTTTCTCCAGGAGTGTGGTGGAAAAACCCCAGATCACCTTTAGGGATTCTTATTACCCAAGTTACTAAGAATATTACCAGTGGCATACAGGGAGCTTAGCCAATGAGCAGTATGAAAAGGTGTTTCTTCTGTAGTTCACTTGATCACTGGCTCCACCCTTGGCCCCTCCAATCCCAACTCCACCCCTGCCTGGGCCTTTAACCTCTGGCTGAGGCTGCAGGCCTGAGCAGGGGACCCCCAGACTCCTGCCATCACTGGCTCTGCCCCTGCCCAGGCCTGCAAGTCTCTGCTTGAGGCTGCAGGCCTGGGCAGAAGACCCACAAGCCCCTCTGATTGCCGGCTTCACAGAGCCCAGGCCTCTGTGATAACCGGCTTGGATCCTGCCCCCTGCCATCGCTGGCTGTGCCCTTGCCCCACTGGAAGCCTCTGGCCAAGGCTACAGGCTTGGGCAGGAGACCCTCAGGACCCTGCCATTGCTATCTCCACCCTTGAGCCTCTGGCCAAGGCTGAAGGCCTGGGCTGGGGACCCCCAGACCCCTGCGATTGCAGGCTCTGCCCCTGCCCCTCTGATCACTGGCTCTGTGGAGCCCAGGCCCCTGTGATCTCTGGCCTTGACCCTGCCCATGCCTGAGGCCTCTGGTGAAGGCCTCTTCCCTGGGCAGGGGACCCCCAGCCCCCTCTGATCACCTGTTCTGCCCCTCGGGCCCCCCGCTTCCCTGCCACCTGCCTGGCTAACAGGCCTCACCACTTCAGTGGTGGGGCTGAGCCAGACTGGGTGCCGCCATCTTGTGGCTATGGGGGCGGCCATATTTGTGATGGAGTGATGCCTAATTTGCATATTACTCTTTTATTAGATAGTATTATTGATTGTGAGCTTTCTGGAAATCTGTTGTAGATCATTTTTTTTCAAGTTTTCTTACATTTTATTTTTTTAATTACATAAAGTATTTCAAAGATTAGTACAAATATCTCTTTTTTCCCCTGCCCTTCCCCCAGCCTCCCCTACCCCCCAGTGATTTGTGTCCATTGGTTATGCTTAAATGCATACACAAAAGTCCCTTGGCTGATCTGTTACCCCCCCCAACCCCCCTCCATCCTTGTTGCTTTAATTTGACATATTGTTTGATGCTGTTCTGCCTCTGAATCTGTTTTTGTTCATTAAGCTGTAATTAACTCACATTTTCAGCTTGCATTTAATGTAGAAAAAAGGCTGTCTAAATTTGCATTCTTGCTAGGCTCTCTTCTGATTGGTCAGGTGGAGCTCATTCAGTCAGTGTAGTAAAGGGAACAGATTTTACAATTTCAGGGCTGGAAAGGGTATGTATATGCAGGGCAAGAGAGGGAAGAATGCAAACCTAAGGTGTGTTGAGTTTGAAAGAATGATTTTGACAATACTATAGTTATTTCAAACAATTCCTTTGGGTAATCATTAAAGAAAATGTAAATTTGAAGTAACTAAAACAACGAGACTTAATTCACTTTCTTTTGTAATCAAATTCCTTTCTGTTTACTGAAATAAAACATTAAATATTAACCTCACTGCCCTAAATGTCCAAATAAGTTTCTCTTTTACTTCCTTTTTAATGTAGAGATCTGTACACTTCAAAAAAAATTTTTAATTATTACTGCAGAGGGGTATTGACTGCTTTTCTTTATTGTGGATATTAAATTGCACTTCTTATAAAGTGAGTGAGATCATCTCTGCCAAAAGCGTTGCCATCATTTTAGCAGCTGGTCAGTAGACACATGGTTGGTGTTTTCTTGGTTCAATTTCAATTCTTAATAGATTATCTTTCTTCCCCCCACAAATCCATTTCCAGTTATGGCACTGTGTTGGGTGGGACTTAATGCTGACACAGTTTTCTCATGAAGGGTCTTTCAGTGGCTATTCTTGTTTTGTGAGCTTCATGTCTATGGATGGTTGAATTATTTTCTGTCTTCTGACTAGTTCAGGTGCTACAGTTACTTGCTATTCATAAAGCACATTGCATAGTTTTCTTGGTATTTTCACCTCTTAATGCACATTTAAAGTGCTATATGTATGACTTTTCTAAACATGTAACTGACATTTTGATTTGTTCCTATTCAATGTTATGTCAATCTATTAATCACAAGTGTGCAATTTAAAATTGTACTAATAGTTTGCTGGCTATGTTGAAGTGCTAACTGATATAGGGCTGGAGGAGTTCATGTCAGATGCTATTTCTCTTTACAGTTCAACCTCGAGACCTTTGTGACCGGGAGCATGTAAAACTCCTCGATTCTTAGGTTTCTTAAGTATAAAATGAAGATAGCACTTACTTCTCAGGTTGTTTGGGGAATAAATTAGAATAGATGAAATCCTATGTCACTCTTTCATCAAATTTTGGTGGAGAGTTGTTGATTCTTAAAAAACTTCTTTGAGACAACAATGATTTTTATATCTAATCTTTAGATACACTAAGGTTATTAAGTACATTTGAATTATGCTAATAAAGTTTAAATTATATCCATATTTCCTATTGTGTGTTTGGTTAAAAGGTACCAGATGTTTGCAGTATTAGTTGCTTTGGTTAATATTTAATTAACTAGAATTTCTTAATCCTGGTATCAGGTTTTCATTATTATTCTATTTCTCTTTAATCTGTAATTGAAATGCTATAATCATTTCTAATCTTACGTACTTGTTGTGGAGATTTACCTAAATTACCTTCTCTTGATTCACTCATTGAAAGTGGATTATTATTATAGCAACTTTAATGTTTAATATATTAGTCATATTTGATTTCCTAGTAAGTCAACATTTTCAGCTTTTCTATTTCAACATTTCATTCTTCCTTCTTTACTCTCTTTTGCCTTTCTGTGTAACTTATTTTAGTCTATGGTTTTATTTAAAACCACTTAGGCATTATACATATACTGTATATAATACTGTATATACATACATACATATACATATACCTAGATTGGATATTTCTTTGAGGGATAAAGGTACATTTTGTCACTTTTATGACACTCATGTTTTTTTCCTATTGATTTGTTATCTCTAATTAGATGTAAGAGCATTTCTATTGTTATATTTAAAAACTAGGTGGATCCTACATGCTGGTTGGGTCTGTTGTCTCACCTTATGAATGATAGGGCCCCACTTACTATCAAAATATCTCTCTTTGGACAATAACTAAGGTGACAGTCTTGGGGAGAGTCCCCTATCTGATGCACATAGTAGCGGGTTTTATGAGGGGGACAGAAAAATATGTCATCTGAACTCAAAGAACTTTCCCTTTCCTTACAGATGCGAGAATAACAAATATAAAGTGGACAATTCATAATTGGATGTAATATTATACTGGTTTGCATGCAGAATTAGTAAAATGCTGTGAAAGTCCCTGAGTGTAATAATACAGAGAAGGTTGATTGAAAAAAAAAATATGGGAATGGATCAAAATCTAGAAAAAATGAGACTGAAATGAGTGAAGACTCTATTGCTTCATTTTTATTAATTTTTCTTTAACTTTTCAGAGAAGATCTCTGTCTTCTGGCTTGTTAACAACAGAGCACTTTTAATTTCCTATCTGGTAAAATCCCAATTATTCTACAACATCATGCTACCAGTTTCATCTTCTGTTCAACAGATTTCTTGTTTACAACCTGCCTCTGAACTAGAGAATTAATAAGTTTTGAATACAAGATTTTGGAGGTTGAATCAATTATATATATTTTCTCAAATTAATTGATTAGCTGATGAATTTTTGAAATGTATGTTTATTTTTTTAAAAAACAATGCCTTTATTATTTTTTAAAAAGTATTTTTATTGATTTCAGAGAAAGGAAGGGAGAAGGAGAGAGATAGAAACACCAATGATGAGAGAGAATCATTGATGGGCTGCCTCCTGCATACCTCCCACTGGGGACCGAGCCTACAACCCTGGGCATATGCTCTTGACTGGAACGGAACCTGGGACTCTTCAGTCCGCAGGCCGATGCTCTGTCCACTGAGAAAAACTAGCTAGGGCTAAATGTATTTTTAGATACACACTGTGTGCGTTACAGTAATAATTGGAACAGTCCCACTGGAGCAATTTTTTGTAAAGGGATGAACTATAACTTGCTGTTCAAATGGTCTATGACATCTTAATGAAGAATCTGAAATCCTAGGCTTTAGCATGAATTTGGGGAGAATTAAATGATTAAAGTGCCAAGTTAATAAGTTAGAGTAGTAATCTAATTTTTGAGATTTTGCATTGTATATTTAGGCTATCATTAGGCTACTTATTTATCAAAAGATTTTAAAATAGTCTTCAAGAAATAAAGTCAAGATTATTTATTAAAGTAAAATATAGTTTATCAAAACTGTAAAGGGGAAAAGAAAAGCCAGAGGACATATATGCATAGCCCATGGACACAGACAACAATGAGGTAAGGGCCAGAGGGAAGGGAGGGCAGGGTCTGGGTGATTGGAGACAAAAGGACGGGGGAGGAGACATCTATAATAATGTCAACTCTAAAAAAGAAATGTAATTTAAACAAATTGTAAAGGGAAAGTTAACACCCCAAATTGTTGCTAATATTTATAGCAATAAAGAAACATATTTGGGCATGGATTTTTTTTATTGATTTTTTACAGAGAGGAAGGGAGAGGGATAGAGAGTTAGAAACATTGATGAGAGAGAAATATCGATCAGCTGCCTCCAGCACACTACCCACAGGGGGTGAGCCCACAACCAAGGTACATGCCCTTGACCGGAATGGAACTTGGGACCCTTGAGTCTGCAGGCTGACGCTCTATCCACTGAGCCAAACTGGTTAGGGCTGGGCATGGATTTTTTTTGTAGCCATGGAATAACAGATGTGAAAAAGTGATTAATTATTTCAACAGTTTGTTCTCTTGAGCACCGTTTGGATACATAGCACCTTGGAAGATGTTAGGAATAAAAGGTGGATAATCCATAGTTGTGAACTTCAGAAAATGTACAATCTAAGTGGAGACCTCAAAGTCTAGTGCATGAGAACAAAAATTATTAGAGAAAAATATGTAATCTTTAATATGATGTATATGGATGTTTTTAAAATGCAGTATTTATGTATTTTTATTAATTTTTACCTAAGATGTTGAAACACTTTCAGTTTCTAAATTATACTTGTTTTGCTTGCCCCTTGAATTTCTCAGTCTATCTCACTGTTGAATGATCAAGCTTAGAACCCACCAGACTAGTAAGGACAGGAATAGTTCCCACTATTGTTTCACCAAGAATTTTTTTAATGGTGATAAATGATTCCATAAGCAGATCTAGTAGATATATATTATTTGTATCCATAGGGACCGTCTCCCCATAAATCACAGGACTGAAGTTTAAAACATGTATTGCTACTGCATTAGGTAATGAATGGACTATCTCTGTTCACAGAATTATACTCTCTCCTTATCTTGACCTTTTCCTCCATTACAATTTTTTTTTGTTGACTTGCAAAATATTTTAAAAGAATCATGGCAGAAACTGTTATTCTATTTCCAAATGGACTGTACTGCAATACAAAATATTGAGAAAGCATGTTATAATGCCCTTTTATGACTTTTCCGATGTTACCTAATAAATCTATGGGGTAGAGTGGGTAAAAATAAATTGGCCTGTTATGTGCCAGATACCTATAGAATTTTGGTCCTAGGCCCTTAATTGGAAGGTCAAGTCCACTACACACACCAATGAGTACACAGCTGTGAGAGCCCAGAGCCCTGCACTAGAGGATGACACTGTAAGTAAATAGCTTGAGCAGTAGCAATGGTGTGCTCTGTTGGCAAACAATACTGTTGTCCAGTGTGTGTATATGTGTGTGTATATGTGTGTATGTGTGTGTATATACATGTGTGTATGTGCATGTGTTTATATGTGTGTGTGTGTTTGTGTGTATGTGTATGTGTGTGTATATGTGTGTGTAGTTCAATTCATGTCAGCATCTGCTGAGAAATTATAAATTCAGCTGAAACCCTTCGGTTGAATAGTCCATTTATGGAGTTCCTTAGGATTTTATATCCTTTTTAGGACCTCCAGTTTACCATTCATCAAAGATAAGGACAGCATTCTGTTATGATTATGTTTCATTTTTGAGACATGTGGTAAGAGAAAGGATGGTGCTATTTTTAAATACTAGTAAAAAATCATAACAACAAAAATTAAATATAAACCCTGTGTAAGAACTACTTCTAGAAAGGAGACCATTAAATCTGCTTTACATGTGTTGCGTTTTAGTTGCCAGCTTGACTTCAAAGCTGAGTTGAGAAGCATCTATCACTTTTGTCAGTTGTGCCTCAACTAGAGACTAATCTACTCAAAGAGGATCATTATCATTATTGTAGCAGTATCTGCCACTGTTGGGGTCTCCGTGGTTTCTGGCGTTTGCTGGTGTTTTATGTGTTCTCATTCACCTTCCGAGGACGGTATTATTCATAACCCCCTCCCACTCTCCCATGTCATAGATGAACCCCAAGTTTAGGGATTTTAATTGTTCCTGGTTATATAGCTGGGAGAACCAATCTTTGAGCCTAGTCTTGACTGTGTTCGGAGCTTGTACAAGACTCTAAAATCTTTTTAGTAAATGATGGCTTGAAGACAACTAGGAAGTACTTTGTGTTAGGGAAAACAGAACACCCCATTCATTATGACAGTGGCATTTAGAATAACAGTATTGGTTTCGGTTTGTGTTCAAGTTTTTAAATTATTAACATCTTCAATGTACATTGATGCTGATGGAAAATTCATTTATAGTAGGAAATGACGAACTTTTTCATTAAAGCTTTTCCTTTGGTAGAAGTGAATTATTTAGCCATAAAGTCAGCTACCTTTAGTCATCACCATGTCTTAGGCCACATGCTCAAAAATAGAGAAAGGTTTATTTGTTTGTCTGAATTTACACTTAACTTATTTAACTGAACACTATACAAGTCTCCTGAAAGGTTAACTGGAGGTCATTCCACTGGCCAGGTTCTTAATGGAATGGTGACTCAGGGATAATGTCGTAAGATTTTAAGGGTAAGGTCCCCAGCTTTGCCAATTTCTCAGGGGAAAATGCAGTATATATGCATATGTATTACCAAATGCATAGATGTAGAGATACAGAAAATTGAATATATATGGGATATAGAAAAATGTAAATATTGAAATAATACATGGAAGGGATATTAAGCTTACAAAAACATTCTTTAAATATAAATTTGCTCTTATGTTGCCTTAGTAGTACTTACATGCAACATTATTAAGGTTTTCTTTTTCTTTTCTTTTTTTCACATTAGCCTTTTGGTCAATACATTCGGGAGGCATGTATTTATTTCCTTTGTGTCATAAACTCAGAAAAGAAGACTGAGAGACCTTCTTCAGCTTTAAGGAGATCTCAGTTTGGTGACAGTGGCAGATAAAAGGGGGTGCTTGGGCTTTGGTAGATTGGGAAGGAAGTCTTAGTTCTCAGTAAGTTACAAGTGCATCTGATGGTGGGCCAAGGCTTATCAGAAAAACTGAGACTAACTAGCTCTGAAAGGTGAAGGGGAATGAGTTAGGTGGAAAGGACATTCCAGAGGCAGCAGCACGTCAGACGCTGACACAGTGTGGCCTAGCCTGAGGAGGTCACTGTAAGTCGGCTCAATTGGAATGATGGGTACAGGAGGCGGATGATGATTTTAGGAAGACGCTGTTCCTTGCTCTGGTCAACCCCCCAGACTGCCTGGTCTCTCCTGCGTCTGGATGAGTGAGCAGACCCCTTTTCTTCCTATGTGATCTGGTACCTGGCTGCTTGTCATGGTTCCCTCCATGGGTCACTCCTCCTAAGTGACACCCCCTTCCTCTGTGCTGCAGCCACCTCACCTGCACCTGCCCAAGCAGTGCCCAATCTCCTTGCTATCCCAGAAGTTAACAAAATGTAGAGCACTCAGCATGTATGAACTTGGACTGCCTGTGTGAGTAAAAATCGGTCAATCAATCAATAAAAATAATCATCAGTGAATCAAATTAAAAGAACCAAGAAAATCTGCATGCCCACTTCCAGGTACCATACACCTTTTCTTCTGAGGAGCCAGTACTTGGACCCTTCCATATTTAAAATATTGCCATTTGCATACAGCTTTATCAAACCTTTATAAATAAAGCTTGCAAGGCTACTATTTAAATGTAAACCTGAAATAGATTCCATTCCTAGAGAAAGCTAGTTGGCTGCTGTTGGAAATTGGACATACTCCAAGATGAAAGAAAACACGACAAAACCTGTAAGCTTCAGATCGCCTTTTAGTTTGGAGTTTGGCAGATTCAGCTGGTCCCTTCCATTCTGGGGAGTTGTGTGGACTGGACCTGCCTTTGTTGGCCTAACTGACCATGGCAATGAACAAAAAACACAAGTTTTACATGTAAACTCCCAGTTACAATATTGGCATCACAGACTCCATGCAGATAATGATGAATGTTATAGGCAGTGTGTCAATAAAAAGCATTAGCCTTGAAAGTTATAGCAGTTGTAAACCCAGTTTTAATGCTTGGGCAAATTACCTAACTGTGCTAAGCCTGAGTATTCGTGCATGTACAGTGGCAATAATATCTGTTCTTTCTCAATAATCCAGGGCACCATGAGATCAGATGATGTTGCATGTCTTAAAAAGTATAAAATGCAATATACATTAGTTTGGGTGTGCAATATAAAGTTAACAATGTTTTGGGAAACTGCTAGGTCTGTATGTGAGATATTGTAGTAACAACTGGGTAGTTGCATAGGTGAAAAGATGAGAAAAAAACCAATAACTATGAATAGAGTTAAGTAATCATCGCTGAGGGGAGAATAGGCCTCTGTCTGGGCAGGAAAACAAAATTTCTGAAGATAATAGCTTTGAGTGAAAAACGAGAGTTTGCAATCGTCCAGAAACATGAGTGTCTGGATCCTTCATCACACAGTAGTGACACACATGTGTTTGTTCTCTCAGAGATTTCTGAGGGAAGTAAGTGCACAAAGAAATCACTACACACCGTGTAGTTCAACATTAGCCTACCCTTAGCAGGGTAACCCGGCATTTAGCAAGATGGATTTTGAAAACACTTTAATTTTTTTCACAAGCATGTAGTTCTTGGAAAAATGGTTCCCTCTCTAATGATATTAGAGCTGTTTGTGCTCTTTTTCTTCCAACATACTGTGAATACTTCATGTAGGTAGCCACCAAAGATTCACACACCAGTTGGTAAAGAATGCAAAATTGACCAATAATAATTATACTAGATTGTGTGTGGGGAGGTGGGAAAGGGTGTTGGAGGAAAAGGAATGAAATACTAAGAAAGAATGACATGAATTAAAAAAGAAAAGATGACGCAAGATTGAATGTTGTGAGTAGAAATCAAAGCAACAGATACAAGAAGTCAATAAAAAAGTTGGTCAGAATATGCAGGAAGGGGACATCTGAGGAAAGATTTCTGGGTGATGGACCAAGAAGAAAAAAAAATCATATTATGGGGGGGTATATTTTGATCTCAAGTCTAATTTTAAGAAGGAGTTTATAATCAGAAAAGAAATTAGTAAAGATCTTGTTTATTCAGGGAGTTCTCATACTAAATTAAATTATAAATATTTGTGTGGTATAAATATGTGCACAAAGTTGATTTCTAAAACAATGTGTGTGTGGCAGCCAATGAACTAATCACAACCTTAAATGACACATCACAATATTGAGGTTTTAAAAATATTATTCTCTAAATGCCAGGGTCAATGCAATATGTCTGATGAATCTATTATGAAGTAGACAATATACCAGTATAGGGTGGCGCCAAAGTAGGATTACAGTTGTTTGTATGGAAAATAACACAGTAATTAGTAAATAAGAATATAAGAATAAACTCTGAGTTTTGTGTGCTCACAATGGTAAACCTACTTTAGCCCCGCCCTGTACTATTGGGGCGATAGGGGTCAAGGCTGCGCTTTCCTTACTTCCATGGGTCCATCCCTCTTTGGTTTGACATGAATTTGAACTACTGCAACTTCACAGGGCTTTTTAATCTATAGCACACATATACGTTATAACCATGTTTGGATTTCCTGTTGATATTTATAAAAAAAAAAAAGGATTCGTTTCAAAGGTATTATTTGGAAGGGAGATTCCTATTAGAAAAGTTTTGAGCTATTAGAGGAATGGGTTGTCAGTTTCCTGCTTTCTCTCAACCAGTTTAATCTTGAACACACATTTGTCTATTCTTGTCCTGTCATTGACATGGACTCCTATTCTCTTTAACAGTTGATGGATTTCTTTTCCTTTTTTAAAAGAATGTCATTACTTTTGTGACATTGTCAGTTAACCTGTTACTGAGAAAGCATTAAAATACACAACTTTAGATGGAATATTAATCTCATATTTGATGATTACCTACAAAACCTGTTTTTATTCCTGAAAAAGAAATCAGAGCTCAAATGGAGGGTGACACAGTAGATTTGAAATGAGTAGTTCAGTGTCTTCTCTGCCTTATTTGTCAATAAGTAGAGGCGTGAATGGAAGTCTTTCTGTCAAACGAATAGTTAGACTTTTAAATAAATAATTGGTATATATGTACTCCTAAATCAGATTTTCATACCTATATTAAACTCTGATGCTACAAAATATTCATGGTCCTCTTCTTCCTCACATTTAAAGAATTTATGATCTAATGAATGTTTGAATACAGACATAAGTTTCTCAAAAGTAGGTCATATGGCTTGTTTTAGGATGTATATTATGTGTATATCATCACTTGGGGTATTTCTACCTGCAAATTAATTAAAGGCCCAACTCATGACTTATATATTGTTTATTGTCTCATCTAACAAGAAGTTTAGAGTAAGGGCAGTTTCAGATTTTCTTAATTCAAGAGCCCAGTGACATCATCCCTTTTATGCCTTTCATCCTCAGCCTGCAGACTTTAGTTACACCTTAGGCTTGGCCCAGCATCATGTCCTCACAGAGCTGTGTCCAGACACAGAAAAGGGAAGCTTCTCCACAAAAGTGCAGTTTCCCTCTTATTGTCCAGAATTGAGTCTCATGACTCTACCTCAGTTACTGGCCAAGAGGCAACGAGGCCACCATTCATTGTACTAGTACTACATAATAAAAGCCTAAAATGCTGTGTCGGGCTGTCCATTCAACCAATCAAAGTATGATATGCTAATGATATGCTAAGACTGCTCAACCACTCTCTATGACATTCACTGATCACCAGGGGGCAGACAGTTGACTGGTGGACCAGTCACTATGACATGCATTGACTACCAGGGGACACATGCTCTGACCAGTAGGTTAGCTTGCTGCTTGCGTCCGGCCTATCAGGACTGAGTGAGATGGGCCAGACATGCCCTGGAGCATTAATCCCTCACTGGCTGGCCAATCTCCCCTATCCCTCCCCAGCCCCGATCATGCACCGGTGGGGTCCCTCAGCCTGGCCTGCACCCTCTCACAATCCGGGTTGAGGGACCCCTCCCAACCGAGTGCACAAATTTGGTGCACCAGGCCTCCAGTTCATTTATAATTCACTGCAGAGCTGGAGAGGTGTTCAGTCTTCCCTGAAGGACCTGGCAACTTCAAGGAAGAAGAATAAATTCAAGATCCTGTTAACAAAATAGAGTGAGTCTAGAATGGTAGTTGAGTTATTAACAAAGTTTTGTCTGCCAAATATCAATTCACAATGTTTTATATAACCTGATTAGAAAAAACAAAAAAAAAACTACCTTATTTTTTTTAGAACAGTTAAAAAAACACAAGTCTCCACTAAACTGTTAGTATGCGGGAATAATCATTGAGGATAAAGTAGCAGTTAATCTTTTGGTCTTTTTTGAATACTCTACTCAAGGAAAGTTTGGCATTTTACTGACAGACAAGTGATGTCTAAAAAAGTGCCTCGCCCCAAATATTCTTAGATTAATAGTTACGATTTTATGTAAGAGACTTTGCTGTAAGGTACTCTTGCTTTATCTTACATAACCTCCCTCACTTTTTATCCCCATCTAAGTTCCTATTTCATTTCTACTCATCCACAAGTCTCATTTCCTATTCATCCTGTAGCTTAGTTTTCGCAATGCAAACTTTTAATAATTTAAAAAGCATCCTACATGATAACTATTAACCCAGGAGCTGTGAGCTGTAATGTAAAATTAAATATTAGTCTAAGTGTGCTAGGCTACCTAAGAAGAATTTTCAAAATTATTTTGCTATATTGGAATCTGAAAATAAGGAGTATAGAGGCCTAAATCTTATTACACAAAATGAAATGACAGCAGTTTGAAAACAGTGGACAAATTTATATTTTTATATTTAATTTATATTTATATTATTCATATTTAAATTTTTAGAAATTTAAAGTCCTAAATACACACAACTGCTTTTAAAGGGTTAACAAATATTCTAAGCTTCATTAAGTACATCTTAAATGATTATTATAACCTAGAAAGTGCTAAAACTACGTTTTCATTTGTCTGTTTACTTAATAAAATTCCCAATATTTGCTTTAGGACACAAATGGAATGCAAGGTTTTATTGGATACTATTAAAATACAAGAGACAAGATAAAATAAGCATACATATCATCCATTTATAGAGCAAAGCTGGCGATAGAACATTTAGAGATTAAGTTTTCATGTAAGCTATCTATGCATATGTATACATATGCATGCCACACATACACATGTGCTTGCATGGGTCCATTTTTCTCATAGTCTTTGCTTTAATTAGGACATTCATTCTGAAATGTCTAACTCAAGGAATATTTTCATTATGGTCTGTCCTCATATGCAACACCTGAAGCCACAGTGCTAGTAATATTATGTTCTTTTTTCATATAAAGGTTTACGATACACATTTCTACATGGCAAAGATTCTTTTTATAAGAGGTTTGCCTAAGCCAAGCCTGAACTCCCAGCAAGTGGAGGCCTACAGGTCCTGTCATTCTTTTCTCAGAAAACATTGATAAGATTCTACTTTTGTAGAATCTATTAGGTGATTTAGTGTGTTTTATGACAGCAAGGTAATAATTTTGTACAAGTACATATGTAAAATCACTTTCGCATAAAATATTTGCTGCAGAGAATTCAGGTTCCCTGTTTGCTAAGCCTTGGCATGCCCGCCCCTGAGGTTTGGGTCAGATAAGCATCTCTTTAGCCTCTACATGAAAGTGCTTGTCTAATTCAGCATGACATTTCAGAGTTAAATCAGTGGGTTCTTTCTCTTCTTTTTTTTTAGAGAACTGGAACTTTTAAATTAGCCTGAAGTAGACGTTCTGTAGCTAACACAGCTTTACAGACAGAACAAAGCCGCCTACAATTTTCTAAATGCAAACACAAACTTTCCATAAATGACAGACTATGGATATTAAAAATTATATCCAGAAAGATAATAAGTACATATTTAAATCAGCTATAGAAACAAATATTTGAGTTCGATTAAAATATATTATAATCTATTTTTATATTCCTCAATGTAGATGTGTTTTAAAGAATCACATTCTTTGGTTTCATGACTTATTTTTATTATAATGAAAAGGGGGGAAAATAAGGATGAAGAATTCTTCAAATTTCACAAATGTCAAATGTACATTATTTCAGCTGATTTTTCTAATTAATATTAAATAAATATGACATTGTTGTCTAAATATATTTGAATGTAAAAAATACATGGGAGCTAGGATGTATTCATTAAACTCTAAAATTCTTCATTTGCGTTGTATATAGATGAAGAATTTTGATCTGTATTCCTTTGTGGATAACCAGACTGAATTTTTACTAGAGCCAAGAATTTCCAAGTTAAAAAAGTGAGATTAAAAAATGACAAAAACAAAATACCCACCATCACAACAAAAATCATATAACTACCTGCAAGTAATAACTGTTATATTAATGATATAACTTATTTGATTAAAAAAAATAAAAGGCAAAATGGAGAATCTACTATTTTAATGATTGCTTTTATTAATTTACTGGTTTTATGGAAATAGAAATGAAGTCTGTAATAGACTAGATGCCATGTTATAATATATTTATCATTATTGAAACCTGTTTGTAAAGAGGATTGAAACTTGGTCCATTAAGGTATGAAGTCACACATTGATTAATCTGTTTGCATATTCAATAAATATTTTTGAATTAAAATAGCTTTTGAATGAATATAGTGTATCCATATATTTGATATTACCAATTGAATTCCACAATGTGTTTTAAATTAAATATTAAAATTTCACTTCATTGCTGTAAATAATTAACAAATCAGTACACACATATTTAGATTAACACATTTAGAAGATACTTATATGGATAAATAAACGTACAAAAATAGGTCCTAACAGGTTTGGCTCAGTGGATAGAGAGTTGGCCTGAGGACTCAAGGGTCCCAGGTTCGATTCCGGTCAAGGGCATGTACCTTGGTTGTGGTCACATCCCCAGTAGGGGGTGTGCAGCAGGCAGCTGATCAATGTTTCTCTCCCATCGATGTTTCTAACTCTCTGTCCTTCTCCCTTCCTCTCTGTAAAAAATCAATAAAATATATTTTTAAAAAGTACAAAAATAGTTGAAATTTCTCACTACTTTTCCCTTTGTATCTTTAAAGAGAAAGTATGGGGAGACAAAATCCAATGGTTGTTTTACTTCTTTGAATGAAGGTACTCTTTTCACTGGTTATTATTAGCCTTGTTATTGACTGTTTAAGGTATTACATGTTGGAAAGATAAGTAGCTGGAAACTCATATCTGTGAGTCATATTTTCCTCTAATCTGTAAAGTATAACTGCCTCCCAGGCTAGAATCTGAGTGATCTGTTAGCAGTAAGACACTCCAGGAAAAGGGCACATTCTTTATTAGCAGCCCATGATGACTTGGAAATCAGAGAAAGCCTTTCCCACAAGCCTAGACTAGTGCCTGGGTATGAGATCTGTTTCTTGTCTCTTTTACCTTGGGATTAGCCCTGAGGTTGGCCTTACGAATTTTGACTACATTAGCTGAGAGAGAAGGAAGTTGAATGAGAAGATCAGAAGTGCCCTTCCCAGCTGAATAGAGAAGGCTCAAGCTTCTCTATTGATGTTTGCCTTCCCATAGGTTTCCTCCTGATCTTGTTAGTCTTCCTGCTTGGAGGTCATCTCCAGGCAGACATGATCTTAAAGAAGAAAAGGGATCCTTAGGGATCCACAATAGAATACATGCCTCTAATTCTTCATCTAAAAGGCAGGGTGGACTAATTCTACATGGTCAATGGAGATAGAGATCCTTCATTTACCCCTCAGGAGACATGTGAGTGGTATTTGCCAAAAGAGACCCTTACTTTTGGATGTGCTTGGATGCAAGTCAGACCCTCTTAGCCAAAGAGAAGGCCAGTTGTGAAGTAGCACAGAATCCCTAAAGCGCCCTCCCCCAGATATGATGATATTGTTAATGAAATTTTCAGTGAATTGAAATAACAGTTTAAAATAAATAGCACAGATTGTCATCTACATGAGTTTTCTTTAATATACTTAGAGCAAATGAAGTCTCAGATCATCAAAGATATCTTTATCTTTATCAAGAAGAAAGTTAAGAAAACACATTCAAACAGATAATATGAAAAATAATGGTTGTATATTTTAAGCATTTAATATTATAAAGTTCTCACCTATAATCTTATGTTATGAAGAGTTAACATATTGTAATCTCATATTTAAA
>PVJC01014590.1:0-36240 GCA_004026665.1 Murina feae
AGGGTCAGTGGGAGCTGTGGCCAGCCTGAAAACTGCCCTTGGCCCCTCATCCAGGCTTGCCACACCCTCTGGGGTGAGGATCTCCACTGGGGAGCTTGACCAGCCTGCAAACAGACATTGGCCCCTCACCCAGGCTGGCCAGGCACACCAGCAGGTGGCCATCCCCAGAGGGGTCCCAAGCTGTGAGAGGGCACAGGCCAGGCTGAGGGACCCCCCTCTCCCACCACCCCAGTGCACAAATTTTTGTGCACCGGGCCCCTACTAATATTATAATGATTAATTCAGATTTTCATTTATCTCTCTCTCTTGAAACTTTCTTATTTCCTCCATAAAATGTGCCCTCTTTATCTGAAAATTAATAGAGCTTCAAAAAGACCCAGCTTACCACCACTGTTATATATTTTTATTACTGTTGAATTCATTGTGACATAGCCCCTTACAAGTGGTTCATCTTCCTGAACACTATTTTTAGGGCATAGATTTGTGAATAGATCTAAATCTCTTAAGGAGAATGTATGTGGACAATAACTGGTCTATACCAGTGTTAGAAATCATTTCATCAAAACCATGATGGCATTAGAATAGCCTAAGAGTCTAGACAACAGTAGTGCTTGATGAAAGTCAGTTGATTATAGACATTCAGTATGGTTATTTGAATAAGTAAATCAATTAAAGAAGGAATGAGTAATGTATGTAAGTCTATAATTTCTATGCAAAATAAGTAGAATGCTGCTAGAATGTAAGTGCCTTAAGGATGGTTTTACTGTCCGACTATGCAGTACCTAAATCAATGACCAAAATAATAAATAATTAATATGAATGAATGAAGCTGTTAAATTGTTTTGTTATTTCCATTGTCCACTATTTTCTGTTTCATGCCCACTGCTTTGTGCTTTTTTAAATTTAATTTAATTTTTAAATTTTAATTATTTTTATTTATTTATTTATTTATTTTTAAAATTTTTTTTATTGTTTAAATTATTACACATAGTATTACATATGTCTCTTTTTTCCTCCATTGACCTCTCCCTGGCCCTCTTCCCCCTCCAACCCCCACACATGGCCTCACCCCCCTAATGTCTGTGTCCATCGGTTATGCTTATATGCATGCATACAAGTCTTTTGGTTGATCTCTTACCCTCTGCTCCGCTGCCTTCCCTCTGAAGTTTGATGCTTCTCTGTCTCTGGATTTACTTTTGTTCATCAGTTTTTATTGTTTACTATATTCCACAAATGAGTGAGATCATGTGGTATTTATCTTTCTCTGGCTGACTTATTTCACCTAACATAATGCTCTCATGTCCATCCATGCTGTTGTGAATGGTAAGAGTTCTTTTTTTTTTTTTTTTTTACTTTGTTTGTGGCTGCAGTCTAGTGGAAAGAGAGCTCTATCTGGAGATTCAGATGGCATGGGTTCTAGCTATATCTTGATTGCTAATTAGTTAATAGACTTTGGAGTAATTGCTTAACCTCCTTGGGCCCTGTGTGAAAAATGAGGAGTTTTGATGTGAGTATGCAATTATTAAATTATATTGAAAATTTACTGAAATATATGCAGCTTATTCTCAGAAAATATACAAGTGTTCATATTTTGTATGCTATTTTAGTGATTTCATAGAACCTACCAAACCTTTTTTATGGAACCCTAGTTTAAAATTTCTTAAAATTCTGCCATTTTTTAGCTTCCATGCCCATGTATGTCTGTCACTTTAGGGATGGAAAAACCACAACATTCCTTTGTTCAACAAATATCTGAGTACTTAATGTTTGCTTACTAAAAGCAACATATCAAAACGACCCCTCATTTGTAGTCTTTGCAATGTGTGCTCTCAAATCATAGCACAGCACAGAGGAAAGCACGCGAAGTTAACAGTATTTTTTATGGATAGTTACCACTGTTTCTCCTTTATGTAGGGATGCTTTTATTCCCTTAGGAAGAAGTGGAAAGTATACTCCCTCACAGTAGCCTGAAGAAATCACTACTAAAGGAGTAACTTGGTAAATCTTTTTCTATTGTGAGACTTACCCCTAAAGGCATAAATTTATTAGACACGGTAACAAAACACTCTGTTCCTCATGGAGAAAAAGAACCCATATTCTTAGCATTAATCTTCTCTTTAACAAGGGAATGGAAAGCAAATAAATTTAAAGGTGTGAGATCCCAATTGAGAGAGGGAGGGAGGGAGGGAGGGAGGGAGAGAGAGAGAGAGAGAGAGAGAGAGAGAGAGAGAGAGAGAGAGAGAGAGAGAGAGAGAGAGAGAGAGAGAAAGAGAGAATTTGTATGAAAGTTGAACCAGCTATTAGGGAAGTGTGTTCATTCATTAAAGTGGTCAGTGTGGCAGTTTAGTGCATTGGATCTATAACTGATGTACTTTTCCTCTATAAAGTTAACATCTCTTCTAAATAACTAAATATAGGAAAAACTGATTCAATCAATAGCTTACTCATGTATATTTAACATAATCAAAGCCAACAAGCATTTGTGGTAGGATAAAAGGTCTGCTGTACACTAATTAAATTATTACTTACCTATTGCAACTAGCAGCTCTTGAAAGTATCCATCGTAACATTCATTAATGGCATCCACTATGTCTTGCCCAGAAATATTTTGAAATTCCTGGAACACTTTAACAAATTGTTATAATTCAATAGAAATATTATAGATTTGTAAATATGATACATTTAAAATACAAATATCGATTACATTGCTATACACAGGGAAGATAAATAAAGTATAGGAGTGGGAGTTGGGCTGAAGTAGACCATCTTTTTAAAAATTTTATGTATTTCTGTATGTCTTATATATGTAAGAAAACATAAAAGAATTTTAAAAAGAAGAGAAACACAAAGGTATAGCAGTTTGGAGAAAATCAAAGTGCAAACCAATCTGAGTTCAACTCTTAGATCAATAGAGTGGCTTCACATAAAGCATGGTGTCAATAGTAATAATTTGACTCACAACCGGCTGACTAAGCTATGTTCACTATTTAGTTAAGTTCTCCATCAAAAATACAGATGGTTTTTAAAGGTTCATTATTTAAAGGTTATATGCAGTTATTGGAAAAAAATAAAATTATAGGGAAATTTTATTCCTTAGTAATGTCTTTGGGTGAGGCGTGAAGCATGTCTGTATAAACACAACTCCAAATCAGTACCTTTGAGATAACTGGCTTTCTTCTATTTATATGTAACATTCCCCCCGACTCCTATTTTTTCCCGTTAATTACTTGCCTTCTGCTATATAATCAGTTAAGTATTTGAAAAGAAACCTGATTACTAATTACCCAGCCACAGCTGTTGGTAACTCTTGTTGCACAGGATCACCTGTAGCATGGTTTTGTGTTCCCCTGTCTTCTGCTGACAGGCCTCCCACAGGACCTGAAACACCAGACATGCAGCAAGTTATGCCAGAACCTCCCCAGGTCACACCAGTTTAATAATCAACAGTTCTTTACAGTTATTCTGAGAGCTGGTTCTACTTACCATTGCATCCTGAGCAGCCATGGCAGGGTCTGTGTAACCTTCCTCTCTGCTTCCCTGTAAAGTAAGCACGAGTTTTCCTTTGTAACGGTTTTTTAAAATATACTTTATTGATTTCTTACAGAGAAGAAGGGAGAGGGTTAGAGAGCTAGAAACATCAATGAGAGAGAAACATTGATTAGCTGCCTCCTGCACACCCCCTACAGGGGATGTGCCCGCAGCCAAGGTACATGCCCTTGACCAGAATCTAACCTGGGACCTTTCAGTCCGCAGGCCAGCGTTCTATCCACTGAGCCAAACTGGTTAGGGCTGTAATGGTTCTTAATTGACAATTCATATAGAATTATTGGGACAAAACCTTTGAATCACAAACACAATGGTAAATCCTAAGAAAGTTCTATCATTATTTAGAGTTAGCCTTATCTTTCTTGAATACTTTATGAAATACTTTTCTTTAAATGTGTGTTCTTTTTGTTTTATTATGTTTTGCTCTGCAGCAGTGGTAATATTTCAAAGATGTTTAAATGTTCTTCACTTTTCCAAATGTCTGTGCAGTGTCTTCTTTACTATGAAGAAAGAGCATCTAGTGCCTGGCTGTGGGTGGTAGACATGAGATTTAACATTGTTAGAGTGAAAATGCACAGAGGAGGAAAGAGTTAATATTCCGTCTCTGACATATGAGATAAGATACATGCCACAATAAAATATCCATGAAATCTAGACTTGGTAGAGTGCCAGTATTTTATGGTTTGTTTTATCCCCATCCCTTCATCATATAAAGAGCAGACATGGCCAAGTTGATCTAAGGAATGTGCATTTCAAAATAGGAGGACTCAATGCAGGATGCTCTGGTCGCTGAGTAATATGCAGGCAAGAGGGAAGAAGGAGGTGGAAGAGATAAGTGATCAGTTTATTTAGCCTTTCATGCAGGTTGAGACCCGGAGCAACAGCTTTTTTTATTTTCATTTCATTCTCCCCATATATGTTCTGTGCTGAGAAAACACTGAGGATAAAGCGGTTTCTTCTAGCATCTTTTCAGACTCCAAAAAGGGTCACATTGCAGTGATATGAAGCACAACTAGGCAGAGGGAGGTGCTGAATACAACTCTCTGGAATTAATCTTAACGCCTAAGTGGCATGAATGGTTCCTAAATTTCTTCTCTGCTCCTGGTGGAGGAACTGGCATGCCAGCTGAGATTCTGGCTGGCGAGTTTGACAGATGGAACTGTTTATGACCATGGCAGACACAGACTGTTTCAGGAGCCAGGGGCCATGTGGTAGACCACTTGGCTGGAACTGTGTGAGAGACATGGCTAGTCTTTAGGAGGATTCTTCAGCTCCAGAGAAAGCAATGATGAGGCTAAACCACCATGAAAGTTTACTTGGCTCTGACCAAATGGTGACCAAGAATAAACACATGAAGCTCATAAATTCACCAGCCATATGGTTTGACAGCGAACACTGAGAAACACTCGTATCTTGAACTTCTACCCCTTATATGCTAATGTCCAGAGTTGCCCACAACTGCCCTTCCACAGCTGAGATGAGCAAGGATGTAGAATACATCTTGATGATCTGGGGACACTTTTGCTCTCCTGTTGCCAAGACATCGCATAAACCACACTCACCTCTCCACCAAGTGCCTTCTTAAAGAGAAGGAGGGCCAGAAATCTGACAATTGAGTATTTAACTCAATAAACATACAAATGCTATTGAACATGTACTCTCACATTGACTATTACACATATTCTGTGTATTAAATTTTCCATATTAGAGTAAATATTAGTGCTTTCCCCTTGCATACCAAAAATTGAGGGCAAATGGGAAAGATCAATATATTCCCAGTGAAATTTTCTTGTGAGTATATTTGTAGCCGTGGATATTTAATATGTTTAATCATAACTCAGAAGTTGTATAAGTATATCATCTAGTTCAGTAGAGCTAAGGAAAAACTTACTGAGCCTATCAGACACAATAAAATATCAGGTGGCTAAGAACGCGCACATGCAATTCTGATTTCTAAAATCTGTGTATTTACATATAAAACTGTGCTTTATACATAGATGAGCAAGAAATAGAAGATAACATGTAAAGTGAATGTACTTTCATTGATTGGTAAGATATGGGTGTTATATGATTTTCAAATTACTACAGTGCTGAGAGTTCTTTAAGGAGACTGATAGAGTAAAAAAAAATGTAAGTTTGTGATTTAGCTTTTTCCACTAAGGCAGAATCAATCTGATGTCACGTAAAAAACAGCCTAATATATAAATGCCAGATAAATGGAATAAATGAGTACAGAATTTGGACTAGGGGCAAATTAAAAATGTGAAAGGAAATTTGAAATAAAGAGAATTAAAATATAGCTGAGAATATTTGGAGCAGGTACGCTGACTACAAATGATCACTGGGGGCTTTTGGCAATGACATACCCAGAGGCCTCACTGTATAAGTCAGAGAAACTGTCCCAAGGAGAATCCTGACAGCCAACATGAGGAGTAAGCATCCACTTGGGTAGTTTCCATTTTTTCTCTGTGAAAACATTTATCATCTCCAGTGTGATTTGCATATATTGATTAATTAATCTCCGAGTGACTCATTTTTCATTATTTGACAGATAATTAGATCTCCTGTAAGTCTAGTTTAATAAAAGCACACAGGAAGTATTATGAGCCCAGTTTAATGATTGGCGTTAGTTTTCAAGGGGAACGTTTCCTCGCTGAGTTATTACTTTATTAGAAATAGCCCTGAGGGAAACTACTCTATAGATTCAGTGAAAGATCTTCTCTCCCAGAAAACATGACAGTGATTTTCAGCACTTCTCATTGCATGAACACCTCAGGCTCCAGTGCTCGGATTCCCTCCATCTCTGTTAATTCACAAAAAGAGGTGTGTCTTAATTTTTATGATGTGAAAAAGGTGAAAGCCATGGACAGTTTTCCTCTGGTTCTGAAAGTCACCATGCAGATGGAGGTGGAGAATGTAATATTAATAATTGAAGAAATTTACAATATTTGTATTAGGAGGAGATTGCAAGAAGAATGGGTTTACATCCCTTAATTTACAGAGTGAATTGCTCTAATCTGAATCACAAAAAGGTTAAATGATAAATCCAAGAATATACAGCTAAATTATAACAGCCAAGAGAAATACATATCTAATACATATTGTTTTACAAAGATGATAGATAGATAGATAGATAGATAGATAGATAGATAGATAATAGATTGACAGGCAGATAGGGACAGAGAAAAATAATCCCAACAAGAGGGTTGAAGAGATACGGTTATGTGGCAGCACCCCCTCAATTTTTTGATTGAAACTTATATCTCTAAATTTCATACCCCTTTAGGAATGAATTCCATTTTCTTTTTGCAAAATATTTGGGTAGATTCTCTGTAAATGGTGTACCCACAGATAGTGGTCAGGAGAAGGGATGAACTGTCTCAATTTCCTAATTCACTTATATCTTCTTCCAATCTTTTCAATATACTGAGCCAAATCATAAATCAGGAGTTCCAAACTGAAGAGCCAGTGGAATATCTTCAAAATATTTTGAAATTTAAGATAAATTATACATTTTACAAAGAAGTATGAATTATTATGAACATTTGATTTCCAAAAAAGATGAATATTAAGGGGGATAATATGAAGATACATATTTTTATAAGTTTTTTTACTTCTATTTTTCATTATGAGTAAAATAATTTCTACTAAATATACATTTTTATACATTTTAAACTTTAAGGGAAATGTAAAACTTTTTAAGTATAAAATCTTCATTAATTTTCTTGGCTTTTGATAAAATCTAGATCTCTATTTACCCTCATTTTTAAAAAAATCTTTATTGTTCATATTATTACAGTTGTTCCTCTTTCCCCCTCCCCCCATAGCTCTCCTCCTCCAAGTTCCCACCCCACCCTCTGCCCTTATCCCCTCCACTGTCCTCATCCATAGGTGTACGATGTTTGTCCAGTCTCTTCCTACACCCCCAACACTCCTTTCCCCCTGAAAATTGTCAGTCCACTCCCTTTCTATGTCCCTGATTCTATTCTATTCGCCAGTATATTCTGTTCATCAGATATTTCTATTGATTTAATTGTTATATTCACTGGTTGATAGATATGTATTTATTGTTACTTTGTTGTTCACAATTTTTATTTTTACCTTTTTCTTCTTCCTCCTCTTCTTAAAGAATGCCCTTCAGCATTTCAAATAATCCTGGGTGGGTGGCAATGAACTCCTTTAGCTTTTTCTTGTCTGTGAAGTTCTTTATTTGACCATCAATTTTACATGATAGCTTTGCTGGGTAGAGTAATCTTGGTTGTAGGTTCTTGCTATTCATCACTTTGAGTATTTCTTGCCACTCCCTTCTGGCCTGCATGATTTCTGTTGAGAAATCAGCTGACAGTCGTATGGGTACTCCCCTGTAGGTAACTAACTGTTTTTCTCTTGCTGCTTTTAAGATCCTCTCTTTGTCTTTTGCCCTTGGCATTTTAATTATGATGTGTCTTGGTGTGGTCCTTCTCGGATTCCTTTTGTTTGGGATTCTCTGCACTTCCTGGACTTGGAAGTCCATTTCTTTCACCAGGTAGGGGAAGTTTTCTGTTCTTATTTCTTCAAATGGGTTTTCAATATCTTGCTCTCTCTCTTCTTCTGGTACCTCTATAATT
Organism: Murina feae; assembly: GCA_004026665.1. Taxonomy (NCBI): domain Eukaryota; kingdom Metazoa; phylum Chordata; class Mammalia; order Chiroptera; family Vespertilionidae; genus Murina; species Murina feae. The sequence continues at coordinate 8,154 of PVJC01014590.1, forward strand.
CTGATGTTGGTACGCTTGAAGTTGTCCCAGAGGCTCCTTACACTATCTTCATATATTTGAATTCTTTTTTCTTTTCTGGTTGGTTATTTTTTGCTTCTTTATATTTCAAATCTTTGACTTGATTCTTGTGATCCTCTAGTCTCCTGTTGAATCTCTGTATATTATTCTTTATTTCAGTCAGTGTATGCTTAATTTCTACCTGCTCCTTTTTCATATCCTCAAGGGTCTCATTAAATTTATGGGCAGTCTCTAGAAAATTCTTGAAAAACTTTATAACCTTGGTTTTGAACTCTATATTCAGTCATTTGCTTTCCTCCATTTCTGTCATTTGTGACCTGCTTCTTTGTCTCTACATTTTGGCTGCTTGCCTGCGTCTATGGTGGGAGAATTTCTGTGCTGGAGACACCCTTATGGGGCAAGACTTGCTTCAGTGGGGCTTTGGTGCTCACTGAGTCTGTCCCCTGAGTGTGTCCCTTTTGGATCTGAGGAGTTGTAATCTGGGTGGTCCTGCTCTGACCACTGGGTACACTGGCTCTTGGATCTCTAAGGAGATGCTTTTTTAGCTTCTGCCTAAGGTTACCCAGCCTTTTATATGCAAAAGCCTCTGCATGAAGCTTGGGTGGGGTGGGGTCTCAGGAAATCAACAGGGTGAAGCAAACAGCTATGGGTGATTCTCAGCCTTCCCTAAGGGACACTGGGTCTCAGTGTCCCTCGGCACTACCGAGAGAAAGCCTCCCAGTGCCAGACAGTCCAGCTTCTCCCCATATGAGTCTTGGTCCCCAGAAACTTGCCTGGAACTGGAGTTCAGAGCTGTTGGGAGCTTGTGACTCCCTCCTGATTCAAAAGACAACCACATCTTCAGTTGCCAGCCCTTTGCGCAAGCCCTTTCCACATGCACCTCCGTACCTCTGCACTTTACTTCCGCAGCTCCTCTGAGTCTCAGTCTCTTTCTAGTTGTAGAATTTCCACTCAGCCAGCCTTCCCGTGGCTCTGAGTGGTGTCCATTTTTTCTTTTCATTGTGGTTTTGAAATGGTTATGTGAGGCAGCAATTCCAGGTCTTTACCTATACCACACCTTGGTTTCTGTTATTTACCCTCATTTTTGATATTCTATGTTGATAGGAAAATTTTATTACACTGAAAAACTATTTCAAGGTTAAACACACACATGCAATTAATGTTTAAACTCTAGAAATTGAACTTAAGAAGTTATACTTTATCCTGCAAAGTTTCAGTACAAATTAGTTGAAACCAAGTGATGAAATAAATTGTTGTGTAATTTTAAAATACGTGAGTCTATACAGATAATAGTATAATATATACAAATACAGATACTTATAGACCTTATAATAATAAGGCATTATTACTTAATTTCAGGGGAAAGAAACTGCAATTATGAATAAGATTGACTTCCCTTTTAGATCAAGGGAAAACATTATTCCATTGTTTTTCCCCCTTTTAATTTATTTTCTCATGTCTAATTTTCAGAAGTGTTTTCCTCCCTGAAATATAAGAATGTTTGCTTTATAAAAATACACTGTGACCCTGACTCTTAGGTGTCAGTTACTTTTAGGTAGTTTATAGCTCAATCTTTAAGGAGGTGCAGAGATACTATCTAAGAGGTTACTTATGTACTAGAGGCCCGGTGTACAAAAATTTGTGCACTTGGTTGGGGGGTGGTGCTCAGCCCAGCCTGTGCCCTCTTGAAGTCTGAGACCCCTCGGGGGATGTCCACCTGCTGACTTAGGCCCGCTCCCTAAGTGATCGGGCCTAAGCTGGCAGTCAGACATCCTGCTGGCAATCTGGGAGCCCTTAGCAGATGTCCACTTGCCAGCAGGGAGCAGGCCTAAGCTGCAGTTGGACATCCTTAGCACTGCTGAGGAGGTGGGAGAGGCTCCCACCACCACTGCTATACTTGCAGCTGTCAGCCTGGCTTGTGGCTGAGCAGAGCTCCCCCTGTGGGAGTGCACTGACCACCAGGGGGAAGCTCCTGCAATGAGCACCTGCTCCCTGGTGGTTAGTGTGTGTCATAGTGACCAGTCATTCCCAGTGGTTCTGCTGTTAGGGTCAATTTGCATATTACCTTTTTATTATATAGGATAGAGGCCTGGTGCATGGGCAGGGGCCAGCTGGTTTGCCCTGAAGGGTGTCCCAGATCAGGGTGGGATTCCTGATGGGGTGCCTGTCCAGCTTGGGTGAGGGGCTGATGGCTATTTGCAGGCTGGTCACAGCCCCTTCAGTATGGGGGTCCCTGCTGGGGTGCCTGGCCAGTCTGGGAGAGGGGCTAGGGGCCTATTTCAGGCTGGCCACACCCCCTTCAGGGTGAGTGGATCCTGCTAGGATGCTTGGCCAGTCTGGGTGAGTGGCTGATGGCTGTTTGAAGGCTGGCCATGGTTCCCAGTGACCCAAGCTCCCAGTGAGGCTGGGTGTAAGCAGGTATCTGGGATTTATTTATCTTCTATAATTGAAACTTTGTTGCCTTGAGCAAAGGCCACAGCCAACCAGGGCACGCAAGAAGCTTGGCTTCCTCCATCACCAGGTCAACCAAGCCTCCTGCTTGCTCCAGCTTTGTGGCTGTAGCCGCCATCTTGGTTGGGTTAATTTGCATATAGTCACTCTGATTGTCTGGTGGGCATGGCTTGGATGTAGCGGAGTGACACCATTTACATGTTTCTCTTTTATAAGTGTAGATTGGTCATTGATATTTTACCAAATAGAAGTAGAACTGGAGTGGGATCAAATGGGGTTGGAGGTTAATTAGAGTGAACAATGGAGGAATAGTGTGCTAAAGTCTGTTTTCATATTATCCCTTGCATATAGGGAATGTGTAATGTTGGATAGGCCATTTTACCTCTCTAGGGCTTTAGCTTCCTCATCTCTCAATGGAAGAGATATAACCAGTTGGGTTCCCTGGGAAGCTGACTTTGACCTGGAGATCAGCATACTCTTATTTAATAATGAATGTGCTTGGGATCAACACAGATAGAAGGGAGAGAAAGGAAGTAGAATTGGCAGAAGGAGAAGCTGGACTATGATACAGTAATCTACCTAGCTCTGATACAGTAGGCCTAAGGAAATATATTTTTTTCTATTGGAAAACTTATATTCTTCTTCAATATGTAAAATACATTTCTATGTGTATATAAAAAAACTTATTTGATATCAGAATGCATCTCATAAATTTATAATGGAATTATTTGCTTTACTCTTCTATTAGCAACAATACATACACCAATGTGAAATTCTTATTGGAAATTATTTGTTTTAATTTATATTATGTAGCATCATTACTTAAAAATTAAAAAATAATGTCTCTTCTAAATTGAGAGAATGTTTTAATTAAAATTAATTTTATGACATTTACATTTAGAAGCCTGGCTGGTGTTGCTCAATGGTTGAGCATCGACCTATGAACCAGGAGGTCACGATGTAATTCCTGGCCAGGACACATTTCTGTGTTGCAGGTTCAATCCCCAGTAGGGACATCGATTAATGATTCTCTCTCATCATTGATGTTTCAATCTCTCTCCCTTTCTCTCTGAAATCAATAAAAATATATTAAAATTAGTTAGAAAGTATTCAATTGGCATGATAAGTGAGATTATTTTTAAATATTAACAATAATTATTAATGTTCCCTACAATCACTTGAACTTGTCTTACAAATTAAAATAAGCTTATTTCTAAACTCACACAAAATTCAAGTTGGGCTAAAAAAAAAATCAAACTTTCTACTCTCCATTGACACTACAATTTTAGATTTAGAATCCTCAGAATAGGACTTGATTCACTAAGATTGGTGATATCGGCAGTTTATGAACTATGCAGCCAAACCATCAAATCTAAATAAAATCAAATAGAAAACACAGTAAAGCAAATTCTCAATTTTGTTTTTAATTAAAATTTTTAATTTTATTGGCTTACTATAGTACTGTGCCACTCTTTTCAATTGAACAATTTGAAGGAACCCAATCAGTGTGACTTACCATTCTCCTCAACTGGGGGCAATATATACTTGTTTTCCTCAATGTTTTCTTCTGTACTTCTTTATTCCTAATTCAAAACTGACGATAATGTGGGCATACACACACATACACACACACAATAACTAAAATCCATGCTTCCTGGCAATGAATGGAATTGTTAGTTTGTGCTCTAACCTGGCTAATATATTTATTCATCCATTAATTAAATCATACAAAATATGGGTAATGTGCAGTATGAAGTTTTTCATCACCTTAAAGGAAACCACACCTTCTGTCTTTGATTTGAATAGAAATCCCCCTCCCCCAAAATAAAGATAGCAAAATTACAGAGATGGTGTACTATTTATATTTGTTTCTCTCTATACCCAACTCATTTTTCTATTATGGTGGCTTGAATTGATTTGGTATTTAGTAAGTGTTATCATGTAGCATTTACTGTTAAACTGGAGTAAAATGGAAGTTTTTGTTCTGTTTTGAAAATGAAACATACCTATTTTTTTAATAGTGCAAAATGATGTGAATTTTTGAGTATCATACCTGGACCAAGTTCATGAGAGTATCTCTGAAGTGTCCGGAGGTCTCTGAGTAGATGTCTTCTTGTAGGTTACTGCTGTACTCTGAATAAGAAAACACCCATGTTAAAGCTATGACTTATTACACAATCATATATCGATGCACTTTGAATAACTTAATGCTACTTCCTCAGTTGAGAGTGGAAAACAAAGGAAACACAATCAATCTGTTGATATTTCTTTGTTCTTTAATACCTTCTACTCAGAAGAAGCCAATAAATAGTCCACATAACAGTAACACTGGCACGGGTCTGTTTTCTTAAAAGATATTATCTATTATATTCATTCAGAAGTTGAAAACAATATTGGAAGCCATTTCATGTTTTCTAATTCTCAAAATTTAGAATGATAAATTACATTTCCATAGACTGCTGCTCAGCCCAGAGCTTTCCCCAAGTGCTTTGTCTCACTTTAAGATTTTAAGTGAAGGGTCTTAGTTCATTATCCTTGGCAAATTAAACTTTTTGAAAATGAAAATAATTAACCTGTCTACTTGTGTAAAAATCTGATTTTGAGGTAGATTACAGTGATTGTAAAATTTATATAAAGTGAGGTAGCTACCCATATCTGTACAATTAGCTGAGCAGTTACTGCATGCACATTGCTTTATTTTGTCTATGTACCTGGTTTCTCCTGAGTAAGAGTTAAAATGATCCCTGAACCACTGTGCTGGGCATTTTCCTGTCTTAATGTAAACATTCACCTCATAGAAACTTGTAATTATTTTCCTGAAACAAATGCTTCATTTGATTGTCTAGGGAATAGTTTCATTTTTGATTAAAATTTTTTCATATGTGGATTTTTTATTTTTAGAGAGAGGAAGGGAGAGGAAGAGAGAGAGAGAGAAACATCAATGTGAGAGCCAAAAACATCAACTGGCTGCCTCCTGCACACTTTCTGCTGGTAATTGAGCTTACAACCCGGGCATGTGCCCCGATGGGGAATTGAACCAGCAATCTTTGGATGCACAGGACGACACCCAATTAAATGAGTCACACCAGCCAGGACAATCATTTCACTTTTAATACCCCAATCATGACTTTTACTTAATGAGTTTATTGTTTTTGTATTTCAAATATAGGAATGTCTGAGAAAATCCTTTAAAATACGTAAACAATTTTGTTTTGTTATTTGAAAAATATAAGGTTGCTATGTGTGTAAATATGTGTGTTTCCTTACGCAAACAGTAGGCTTCTCTCATTTGGAAAATTTCTCCATTTGTTCTTGAAGCTAGTATATCAATGAGGCAATTCTCTTCAGTGCCTACTCCCTGGAAAGACAGAAAGTGAGAAATATCAGGTATTTGCACTGGGAATAATAGTTCACCTTATGCAGTAGAAAGGGTTACAGCCTTTCTGGAATTCTGAGAGGAGGCAGAAGCCAAAAGAAGTGTGTTTGGGTTCAAGGTAAGCCCGATTCAGTCTGACTCTGCTATTTACCAGCTGTTTGACCCTGAGACGATAATATTATTTGAAATCTGTTCCTTCATTTAGAATAAAACATGGGCATTTCTAAATAATGTGGAAAAAATATTTAAACAATGCTCAGGACACTGATTTTTTGCTGCTGAAATATCAATTTTTTGGCAAGCTGAAACTAGAGCCTAAGAGGTCCTTAATTTCCTAAGGATGTTTAGGGACTGCTCCCTGCCTTTTCCGAGATATGGAATCTTTACCATTTGCCTAAACATTTGAATTGGGTACTTTCTATGGTCTCTTGCAGCCTAATGCATATACAGAGTGGGGCAAAAGTAGTTCTACAGTTGTTCATATGGAAAACAATACAATAATTAATAAATAATAATATAAGAATAACCTCTGTTTCAAGTATTCATAACTGAAGTCTATTTTGTCCTGCTTCGTATTCTTCTCTGATAGTAGTTTGAAAGACAGCACATCTTTTTTGGAAAAGCTTCAGAAATTCTTACTACTGTTCTATGTAGTACAGATAAAATGTTACAGCTTCATCTAAACAGTAACATGACTTCCTTCTTATAGTTTTTAATCAAATAATTTTGCAAGATGTACAAATTGACATATGTAACTTTAAAAAAGCAATTAGTTGAAATTCATATGAATTTTATACAGTGCCTATTCTGATCTACAAGTATATGATGGCTAAAATCCAGGTTCCCTTAATTTTTTGTTCCTTTCTTCTTTCATGTCCCACATTGTACACAGACGGTGGTAATTAATCTGGTCATTGGCAGGAGTTGTATTGGAATGACTTCAACAGTCCTGCAGGTGTCAACATTTGGAAAGATGTAAAAACTCTTTTTTGTTCCCTAACCCTAGTCAACAAAATCTCTAACAAATCTGTAGTCAATTTATTTCATAGAAATTATTTTCCTGTGAAAAAGAAGATTCTAATTCTTCAGAAGTAAAATTGAGATACATCTGAGCAATAGTTTTTGGTAAAGGACTAACTTAAGATCACAAAAATATCCAAATAAAGATGTCATCTATATACTATGTCCAACTCAGTATCCTATTTTTATTTAACGAGCCAAGTTTTTACAAATAATTTAGAGATTCATGTGAAGTAACATTTCGCTTAATATAAGAATACATGGTGGGGAGGGAAAATCTGAATAAGATCCTGAAGCTTATTTACTTTTTCCTTTTGGTAGCTCAGCTGGGCCAGGGAGGCTGAATCTGTATAACAAAAGAACGAGCTAATCCCACCCTCTGATCTCTAGAGGACACCTCTCCTAACAGGGCCACTTCTCCTGACCACAGCATTTCCATGGTCTCATATTTGCTCAGATATTCCCTTTGTTCTTCCAGATCGTATGTAACAACATCACAGGGCACTTTCTTCTCTATCACACTATGGGCCTATGCCTGTTACAGGTCTATTTCTGCATCAGACCACTACCTTCATGGCATGCCAGAGTTCGTGAGCATCATAAGATGGTGGTGGGTACATGAGGCCAACCATAACATCTTTGAAGTGATCTGAAAGCTTCTCCTTCAAGTCACCAATCAGGTCCTATGAGGGAAAAAGTAAACATTTTTATTGTATCAGTTACCAGCTATGCAAGAGGAATGAGATAATTGCATAAAGTCTTCTAGTAAAATTTTCTTTTCCATGTCATTCACTTAATAACAAGTCTGGTTTTGATTCATACATATAGACATGGATTATACAAGATATGGATTTGAGGGTTTGCAAATGGCTGGTGTAATCACATCTCTCCATGAGATGTCATCTATGTGGATATTCTAGTCAACGAACAGGGAACAATATTCTTTCCCTAATCTCAGCCCAATCCTCTTTTGACCTCAATGTGAAGATAAGCAAAAGTTGAAACCTACAAACATTTTGGTTGGGTGGTCTTAGTTTTCTTGTGTGGAATTAATGAAACATTTTATTTTATTTTATTTTATTTTATTTTATTTTATTTTATTTTATTTTGTTTTGTTTTGTTTTGTTTTGTTTTGTTTTGTTTTGCTTTCCTTTATTATTTTACTAGGGGCCAAGTGCATGAAATTTGTGCATGGGGGCAGGGGGGGGATCCCTCAGCCCAACCTGCACCGTCTCCAATATGGAGTTCTTGAGGACTCTCACAATCCAGGACCTCTGGTTCTTAACCGCTAACCTGCCGGCCTGCCCTAACCACTCTGCCTGTCTGCCTGCCTGATCCCCCTAATTGCCCTCCCCTGCAGGACCCCTATTAACTTTCTTTTTTAATCTTATCCCCTTCACGTACAATTGTATTTGACTTCCTTATTGGCTTCTTCCTCTCACACAATTTTTCTCCTTTATGTAACACTTTTCCTACTGACTTATCAGTTATAAACTTTTCTTTCCTCCTTATTTCCTACTTCTGTTCCATCATCATTCTTCCCATTTCTCTACTATCCTCCTTCTCTTCCCACATTCCTTCTTTCTTAAAGATAAAGATCTTTACCCCTGCCCACCCTTCCCTTTTCCTTCCTTCCCACCTTAATTTTTTTCTTCACTTCCTCCCTCTGACCTGCTTTGCTCCCTCCCCCATTCCTTCCTTCTTCCCATTCTCCTTTTAAGCTCTACCAGCTCCCCCTTTATAACTTTTCTTTCCTCCCTCTTTTTCTCTCATCCTACCTTTGCCATACATTCTTCTCTACTTACTTTCACTGTTTTAATACCTATCTATCTACCTGTCTAATTATCCATTATCATTTTTTTTTTCTTTTCTGACTTCTACTTTTAAAATCTGTCCCCAGTATACAACTATACTTGGTTTTCATTACTGGCCCTACAGTTCACTCATACGTCCTTTTCTTTTTTTTTTTAAATTGTGCTGTCCACTGACTCTTATAAAGTCCTTCCCTCCATCCTGTTCCATCCCTCCCCCACCTGATTACTTCCCCCCAAACTCTCCGGAGCTGCTGCTCCCTCTGCCCTGTCCCAAGCCTGTCTCTCAGTCTCCTGGCTCCCTCGGGTTCACCCCAGCTCTGAAGGGAGACGGGGCCTCTCACAGGAGACCCCTGCCCCTGTAGCAAAGAAAATGGAGCTGGTAAGAGAGTGGGCCCAGGAGGCAGGGTGTGTGTGAGAGAGGGAGCAGCCCTCAGTCCCTCATTAAAGCTTCCATGGGGAGGGGGCATTAACCCCCAGCTCAGGGCTCAGCCCCATCCAGGTGGCAGCTGCCCATGCAGCCCCGGCACTGCAGCTGCAAAGCAGGAGCACCTCCACCTCTGGACCATCCACCCCTCCATTCAGGACCCGCAAATGGCATAGCTTCTCTCTCTCCTGGATCGCAGTATGTGCTCGCTTCTGCAGCCTGCAGCTGCGGCGTGGATCCTGGGGCAGACAGAAGCTTAGCTGTCTGCCCTGCTGGACTGCAGCCGCAGGCAGCTCGCTTCCATCTGCCCTGGGATCCAGGCCACAAGTGCGGGCGGCTCATTTCTCCCACCCGCAGCTGCAGCCTGGATCCCGGGGCAGAGGTCTTCCATCTGCCTTGCTGGACTGCTGTGCTCGGCTTCTCCCACGGCTGTGGCTTCTGACATCTTGGTTGGGCTAATTTGCATACAGTTGCTCTGATTGGCTGGCGGGAGTGGCTTAGGCGTCCTGAAAAAGTGGTCAATTTCAATATTATGCTTTTATTAGAGTAGATTGTAGCAGTCTCTCTTAGCAGGGGGTTCCTGGTTATACTATTGCCAAAAACCTTGTGTAAAAGATTTTAGTAATCTTAGAATTTCTTCAAATAGCCACATTAATACAAGCATGCTGAATTTTTGTTCCTTTTTTTAAGACATATATAAAAGTATGAAATTGATTCTTTTAGTTTGACTTTTATTTTATTTACTATAGGATGGGTACTAAAAACATGTTAAATTTATCTTTTATACAGTTAAATAGATATCTGTTTAAACTTCATCATTTCTTGCTGAAATGTATGAAGTACATTCAATATTACTTTAAAATACGCAATATTTTAGTTCTGAGGTGGTTCAACAATCGAATGCAAGTGAAAGATCCCAGTGAGGCATAATAAACTTTACTACAATATAAACAAAATAGTTACAATTTTTATTTTATATCTAACAGCACCTCTCCTATAATTTGATTTTTCTTTTTTCAGTGAGTAAAAGCATTCTTCCACCTGGTGAAAACTGGTAACATAGAGAATCTGTTGAATCGTCGTTAGGGTCAATGCAATTCATTTAATGAGCAATTATGGCCAGAGTTGTGTCAGGTGTTTGGAGTACATATAAAAGCATAAAATCTCCATTTTCTTGGAGCTTATATTCTATTTAATTTCCTCATTATTTGTCACTGATTTCTTTTTCTAATTTCTCTACCAAATAGCTCTTAAGGTGCTATTATGAACCAGGCTCTCTTCCAAGTGCTGGGGCTACAGCAATAAATAAAACGGGTATGAGCATGTGAGCTTGTAAAGCTTATATTCCTCATAGCCACAGGAACTCAATGAATATTTTTCTAAATCTATTTAATACTATTTCCCAAACATGGTGGTAAGTGAGGGAGAAATACAACATAGACCACGTTTTTAAGGAGATTCACATTCCACAAACCCAAGGTAACCTAAGTAAAAATGTGAGCTAATATACTTCCCAGGGCTTTCAATAGAATTTTTCACAAAATTTCCTAAAGCAGTAGTACAAGAGGGTGAAAATAATTCAGACAAGAGATTCATCTTGGTCTCTTATCTGAATTACTTTCAGGACTAGGGCATTGGGATGTGTTTAGACAAATGACAAGTAGTACTGTAATGGGAGGTAGAGAAGGCATTTGTGGTGGTTCATTTTGTGTCAACGTGACATTTTATGTGCCAATGTTTGACCCAGCTATTTGCTCAATCACTATTCTTGATATTACTGTAAAGGTATTTTGTATTTTGTGTTTTTTGTTTGTTTTGATGGGTTTAACATTTAAAACAGTAGACTTTGAGTAAATCAGATTATTCTCCATAATGTGGTGGGTCTCAGTCCGTTGAAGGCCTTAATAGAGACAGACTGACCACCCCAGGGAAGAGAATTCCGCCAGCAGACCGACCACCTTTGGAACGAAACTGCAAATCCTCCCCAAGCCTGCTGGCCAAGCACAGGGATTTTGAGATTCCACAATAATGTGAGCTAATTCCTTAAACTCCTCTCTGTGTGTATCTGTGGTCGATATATGAAGAGGAGAGAGGAAGAAATACTGAGATACTTTTTGGTGTGTGGAGGGGGAGGGAAAGGATGGGTTCGGATGCACTGAGCCTCAGGGGTGGCTCAGATAATGGGCTAATCTGCCTGGCCTGCAGCTCAGCTGCTGCCAATTCATTCTTTCTTGCAAGAAAGTCTGATGTCGCGAGATCCCGTGGGTTCTAGGGCCCGCAGCGGAGTCCAGTGCTGAGGCCCGTGTCTCTGCCTCTTCGGTAAGGAGTCTGGCTCAGGCCACCTGTCAGGCAAATACGTACGAATGCGGGTATCCAACCCTGACTTGGACACCCCCCAAGAAGGTAAGGCAGTCGGCAAAAGAGCAGTGTCTGTGTGCTTTGCATTTGTGTGTGAGTAAGTCAACTCAAGGAGACTGAATGCTCCGCTTGGAGAGCTTGTGGCTATGAAATGGGGCTCACGGTGCAGAACTGTGTTGTGGTGCATCTTCGCCCCTGTGGGAACTCGGAAACCAGCGCAGCTTTTGGTGACAAAGCAACTCCAAGCCTGTGTTCCATTAGTTCGTCAAATGATGATGGCTTCTTTAAATGACAGTTTTCTCAATATGCATCACTCAGAGATGTGGACCTTAATTAATGGAAGCGAATTTAATTTTTATTAACCTACCTCTTTTAAAGTTTCAAAATGGGATATTGCTTAGAAGACTTGTGCCTCTAGAGTTATTTCTTTAAAGAATTTCCAGTTAGTCATTTTGTTGTTTTTAAAAAAGTTTAGGATACAACACCTGTTTTTCTCTATGGACTCTCATAAAATTTAAAGCCATTTAAAAGGAATCAGAGGCCTTTCAATTTAGTATATTTTAGCATTGTGTGCATACTAGTATATTGTAGGGAAATTGTACATCCATCATTAATATTGGTGCCATAAGGTGATTAGACACCAATTTATAGTGTCATGTGATAATCCTAGTTGAGAGGAAGAGTTTTTGAAATTATTCAGATAAATTTAAAATAATATTCTGTTTGGAGGTGGGATGCTCTTTCCTTTACTCTAACTGCACATCACTGAAGTAGAAAAGGACAGTATATACACACATAAAGCAAAGCTATAATCTATTCTAGTACATATTATTAAAGGCCCAAATGAGGCTCTCATGAGCAGTTCACTGAGATTCACAAAGTTATAGAAATTCATAAAAGAAAGATGCCATCAGTAAAGTGAGGGTTCATGGGAAGTGTACATATGAGCTGGACCTTGAAAGATGGTTGAGTTAGACAAAGGCATAGGACATACGAATAATAAAAAATAGTTAAGGACAGAGAAAGCACTGGCTCAGTAGAGTAAAAGGTTCTCATGAAAGGGATAAGCTAGCTCTAAAAAAGGGAATTGTTTTGAAATGTAAATGTTTTAGATGTACTTTTTAAATTTTGTATTGATTTTTAAAGAGAGGGGATAGGAGAGGGATAGAAACATCATGGGTCAGCATAGCCCCCACTAGGACAGAGCCTGCAACCTGGGCATGTGCCCGACCGGGAATTGAGCCAGTGATCTCTTGGTTCCTGGGTTGAAGCTCAAGCACTGAGCCACATCAGTCAAGCAAAATCTGTTTTAAAGGAGCCTTTGAATGTTAGTTATTCTTATACTAGAAGCCCAGTGCACAAAAATTTGTGCACTTGCGGGGGGGGGGGGTCCCTCAGCCAGGCCCGGCCTGTGCCCTCTCACAGTCTGGGACCCCTTGGGGGACATCCACCTGCTGGCTTATGGTCCACTCCCCGAGGGGTTGGGCCTAAGCTGGCAGTCAGACATCCTGCTGGCAATCTGGGAGCCCTTGAGGGATGTCCACTTGCCAGCAGGGAGCAGGCCTAAGCTGCAGTTGGACATCCTTAGCACTGCTGAGGAGGTGGGAGAGGCTCCCACCACCACCGCTATACTTGCAGCTGTCAGCCTGGCTTGTGGCTGAGCAGAGCTCCCCCTGTGGGAGTGCACTGACCACCAGGGGGCAGCTCCTGCATTGAGCGTCTGCCCCCTGGTGCTCAGTGTGTGTCATAGTGACCAGTCATTCCCAGTGGTTCTGCTGTTAGGGTCAATTTGCATATTGCCCTTTTATTATATAGGATTCCTTCAAGTTCAGAGTGGAAAGACCCCAATAATGGAATGTGAAGCAGGTTGGGCAGAAGAGTGTGATGGTTATAATAACCACTAATACTTACTGTTCACTGTCTGAGTATCAGAATAGCTATACAGTAGGTCCTCGGGGAACATCAGAGATCCACTCCTACAGTACGACATCTACATAAGCACCTACGTCACTCTCATGGGCCACATACACAGCAGTAATGAAGTGAAACAGTAAAAAAAATTTTTAACAATTCATGACCTTGTGGTAAATAAATAATAAAAAATATAAAGCACATATGTACATACGTCAAAATGATGGATGTACATATGTACATCAAGTCAGACATAACCTGAAGATTATGTCTGTAATAATTTATTACAACAACCCTATGAATTCAGAACTATAATCATCCTACTGTTCGGATGAGGAAACTGTGGCATGTAGAGCTTAAGCAGCAATTTCCATACAAATCAATAAGTGAGTGATGGAGCCTATATTTTATTTTATTTTATTTTATTTTTTATTTTTGGAGCCCATATTTTAAATCAAGCATTTTGGCCTTCTAGTCTCTTTATGTTATGTAGGTCATAGGAAGTCACTAATCATATGTCAGCAAGGTGATGAACATAACACATAGGAGGTGAATGCAGCATTTTATGGACATTTGAATTTAGTGGCAGTACTTTGAAGGTTTAAGTGCAAATAGATCAATAATGGTACTTAGCAGTTTGGTGAAAAGGTAGGAATACTAGAATTATCTCCTTTATGAGCCTTCCACTAATTCCGAGTGAAGTTGATTAATTCATTGCTAGCACTGCTCTATCTTCCCATATTTTACTAGATTTTTAATGACCATATGATTTGCATTGATTTCCTCCCAATGTCTATCAGGATGTGGATTTGCTTATAAACTTTCCTAAATTCATCATTTAACTCTAGCACAGTATGCAGTATACAAAATGTGCAGAGAATAAAGTATGTATAACATACAAATGAGTGTATAAACAAGTAAAAGAAAAATGAATGAATGTGGAAGAAAACCCTTAACTTACTGATTATATTTGAAGAATAATGAAAATGTTCAAGCTGAAGATTGCTTGGTAATTGCAAACGTGTTTTATTTCATCTTTAGTCACATTTATTTGATCATTGTCCCTCCCAAACACTTACTGTGTATACTTCTTTATTTACTATGTATATTGATACTGAACACCTCTGCATAGTTTCCGTTATAGATGGAGGTTAGTAATGCCACTAGATGGCACTGGCATACTAGTATTTTTGTTTTGTAACTCAGAGGTGTGTGTGTGTGTGTGTGTGTGTGTGTGTGTGTGTGTGTACATGGATATAGTGAACTGACTTTATAAAAGATTGCAACAAAATTACAAAATTTCAGTGAAATCAATGTCATCAGAGTGTACAGGTTCTGAAGGTAGAATGCTTAGGTTTGAATCCTGACTATGCAAAGTACCAGCTGTGCAGTTGCACCAAGTGACCTTTACTTAACCTCTTTGTGTCTGGTTCCCTAACTGTAAACTGAAAATAATAACAGCACCAACCTCAGAGTTTTGATCTAAGTATAAAAATATTTAACTTAGGTGACATTCTTAAACATTTTCTGGCATATACGAGGCACTCAAAAATGTCTTTTTGTCTTTAAAGAAAAATTAAGTAATTTACTTCAGATAAAAAATGACTAATACTAGACTATCTCCCTGTCTCTCCCCTCTTTCTTTCTATCTCAATTTCTCTCTCCACCTCAGAACTTTATTATATATCTCACAACTTTTATAATACCCAAATGTTCATAAATTTTATTGTCTCTGACTTACAAGTACATCCAGAAACTGATGATGTCTTACCTCTTTTATGCTACACACCTGGTCCAGCCCACCTCCTATATGACAGTGGTAGCATTAACTACTCTTCTATTTTAAAGTAGTAGCCTCCAAATGAGTCTTCCTCTGTCCTTGTACCCCACCATCTCCCCCTCAATGTCTTGACAGTGTGATCCCGTAAAAATACAAAATCAGATTAGTCACTCTTCTCTGCAAAATGGCCTTCCTTTCTCCTTCTGAACTCCAGGATAAACTACAGTTATTGTTGTGTAGTTGATCTCAGGATAAAGCAAACACGCCAGGTGTTTCATGACATGGTCTTGGTCACTTCTCTGCCCTCATCTCTTACTCTTCTCCTTGCTCCTGAGCTCTCTGCTCCACCTTCCGTGAGCTTCTTACTGACTCTGGAAGAGCAGACTTGCTCCCATCTCAGAGTCTTTGCTTTTGCCCTTCCCTCTTCCTTGAATGGTCTTTCTCTAGATATTCAAATGGCTCATCCCTTCCTGCCTTCCTCATAAAGCTCACCTTGGTCAAACTACTAAATGTTACACCTGGTCTCCCAACACTTCCTGTATTTCTCACCTTCTTTTCCTCTACAGTATTTATTACCTTTTGACATGACACATTTTAGTGAATGCAAGCTCGATCATGGCAGGGCTTTTGATCTGTTTTAATCATAGCTCTTTCGCGGCCCACAGAATTATGCCTGCTACACAACTGTAAGCACTCACAAAATCGGTACAAAATGAGAACCACTTGTTATTCAACTATTATGTGTTTGAAGTCATTTTGGCTGTTCAAAGACAAACAAGCAGTTTTATGTAGTGGAGGGTGTGGAGACACAGAAATTACAATTTTCCTGCCATGCAAAAAGTGCTAAGTGCTACAGCAGTGAAAATAGTATGATATTGTCAGGACCATGAGAAGGAGGTATTACTTTCAGTTGGGAAGATAGATACTAAATAATATGTTTGAATAGCTAAACTTTGCAAGTTCAAAGAGGAGCCTTCAAATAGGTTCTCTAATTAGAGTCTTAAATTCCCACTTGGAGTTATATAAATAACTTTGCACAGGCAGCCTTTGGAGTGTGACTTTCTCTAGCCTGGCTGTCTCTGCTTTCTTGGTTGCCGAAGACTTGCCTTAAAGGGACTCTGTGGGAATCACAGCTTGGCCCTGCGTTAAGCTAATGAGTACTTGCTTTTCAAATTGAGCTAATGAAACTGCAGATTACCTATATTGCAGTTCTTCTGACCACTCCACTTAAACTAAAAGTAAAATGGCAGTTTCTTTCTTGTTTCTCTTTCCTTTATCTAATTACTAGGGGCCCAGTGCACAAAAATTTGTGCACTTGGGGGTGGTCCCTCAGCCTGGCCTGTGCCCTCTTGCAGTCTGGGACCTCTCAGGGGATGTCCACCTGCTGGCATGCCTGACCAGCCTGGATGAGGAGCTGATGGCTGTTTGCAGACTGGCCAAGTCCCCCAGTGGGAACCCTCACCCCATAGGGGTGTGGCCAGTCTGGGTGAGGGGCTGAGGGCTGTTTTCAGGCTGCTCACAGCCCATTCAGGGTTCCTGTCCCTTCTGGGGTGCATGGGCAGCCTGGATGAGGGGCTGAGGGCCATTTTCAGGCTGCCCACAGCTCCCATTGACCCAACATCCCAGCAAGGGTGGCTGGAATCAGGTTTCTGGGATTTATCTTCTATAATTGAAATGTTGTTACTTTGAGCAGAGGCCTAGGCAGGCACGAAGCCTCCTGTTTGGTTCAGCTGTGTGGCTTCTATAATTGAAACATTGTTTCCTTGAGCAGAGGCCCAGCCAGCCTAGGTAGACAGTTTACTCCTGGTGCAATGGAAGCCTTCTATTTGCTCTAGCTCTGTGGCTGCTGGTCACCATCTTGGCTGGGTTAATTTGCATACAGCCACTCTGATTGGCTGGTGGGCATGGCTTAGGTGTCTCGGAGTGATGGTTAATTTGCATATTGGTCTTTTATTAGATTAGATGTTTCACCAGGGGCAAGAAGTAGAAGTGTGACTAACATTTTGTATGTTTGGATATGCTTAAGGGAACAGTTTTATATGTTTTCAACTTATCTGCTTTCTCCTATTATAAAAAAATAATACTTGCTGTTTAAACATTCAATGATGTCAGCCAGTATAAAGTGTAACTTAGAATTTGTCTTAATTTTACCCAACCCAATATCTATGGTGTAAATACTTGCACAGTTTTATATTATAGAAACATTTGTGCAAGGTGAATATTCTTTTGAACACCTTCACTTTAGGGATGGTTTCACAGTTTATTTAGTGATTCACTTTTTAATAGAAATCGGAATTGTTAATCTTTGTCTGATAATAATGATAATTTTTTTTTGAGAATCATTATATGAAAGTTAAAATTATCCCCTCTAAAACAACAAAATACAACATGCATTGCTTCAGAGGTCTAGTTGATCTCAGAAGAAAGAGGAACTCCTGGGTGTAAAAACTAGGAGAGAGATGAAAACCACAGGATAAGTAAATGAGCTGACCTTGGTGATGACCTTGCAGGTGACTGGAGGAAAGTAGAGGTTGGTGTAATAACCATGCGTTTTGGATTTCAAAGGCCAATGTGAGATATTGTATAAGGACTGGAGAATGTTTATGGGGCCAGTGGAACAGAGGAAACTAAGTCTGAAACCTTATATATGAGGTTGGCACCTTCAGTAAAGATGTGAACTAGAAAAAATATATATGATTTGTCCTTGAACAACATAAGGGGGTAAGGGCACCAATTCACTTCACAGTGGAAAATTTGTGTATAACTTAAGTCAGCCTTCCTTGTACACCAATTCCTACCTGGAGATTGAAAATCTGTAACTTTCAGCATTGAAAGATGGGTAGGAAGTTCATCTCTCATTGCCTGGGTTTTGAATTGAAGAACAATTTCTCTGAGAACTCAAAAGAATAGATCTTGAGTTTGAATTTTCATATGAACTGAGAACTCCATGAAGATAAATCATCATGAAAGTTAGTCCTGAGCTGGTGATTCTTTGGGAACACCAAGAAGAAGCAAATGCAAAATTAATGGTCTTGAATTCTGAAATCTAGAGGAATTCTGAAGAAAATAATAATTCTCACTGAAGAAAGCAAGATACACTTTAAATGTTCTCACAATAAAAACATAATATGCACTTAAAATCAGTTTTCCAGAGGGATAGATGGTGGACTCTATAAATAGCAGAATTCAAAACCATGAATTTGAAGTATTAATAATCTAAACACCATGAAAAAAATAGTGTTGAATAGAAAGCAAATGAATTTCTAGAAATTAAAAACTTCTACAATTAAAAATACAACATATATTTTAAAGAGTAGCTAATATGCAGCTAACTATGGAATTAGTAAATTGGAGAACTGTCTGAAACAAAATGACAAAACAGTTCTACAGAGACAGGTAAGAAATAGGTAAAACAAACATAAGGTTAAGAGACTTGGAAGCATAAACTTTTTTGAGTAGGATTTATAGGAGAGAATGTAGACAATGCCAGAGAGATACCATTTCAAAACTATCCTATATAATAAAATCCTAATATGCAAATCAACTGGACAGCAGAATGACTGGTCACTATGATACACACTGACCACCAGGGGCAGATGCTCAATGCAGGAGCTACCCCCTGGGATAAGTGCACTCCCACAGGGGGAGCACTGCTGAGCTAGAAGCTGGGCTCAAGGCTGGCAAGCACAGCAGAGGTGGCAGGAGTGGGGAGGGGGCCTAAGCCATCAGTCAGACATCCACGGAGGGCTCCCGTACTACAAGAGGGCCAGGAGGCGGGGCTAAGGGACCTCCACCCCATTCCCAGTGCATGAATGTCATGCACTGGGGCCTCTAGTATAATATATTAACCCTTAGATGTTAAATAAAAGTACACAAACCTGTTGATTAAACCAGTGACATTGAAGAATACAAAATATAAAGAAAATATCTTAAAAGCAACCAGAGAGTAAAAGTTAACCCAGAAAACAGTGAAGAGATAAAAGCATTAAAAGAGATCAGGAAAAAGTTTTTAAAATTGCATCTGCAAAGTCCTAAGGAAAAATAACTAGAATGTATCCTAGAATTCTGTAGCAATCTAAACTACTATCTTAAAAATGAGGGAAAAAATGAAGATATTCTGAAAGAAAAAACTGAAATAACTGGAACAATTATTTGTTACTTCTGGAAAAAATAAACCCTAAATGAATGTCCTTTGAAAAATGACATTGAACTCAGCAACATAGAGTTGGACATAAGAAGAAAAATGAACAAAGAAGCTGAAAATTATAAATAAAACTAAAGCATTAAACTTATAAAATAGCAACATAATGATTATTTTGGGGAGTATAAAATAAGATAGAGTGAAATATATTCTATAATAATAATATACTGCCTGGAAAATACCCCTAGCTACTATGTTAATGCCAGGCATAAACTTAAGAGATGTTATTTTGAAGATGGAGTAGCAAATGCTACAGAGTCCACTTCAAAGACAAATTTATTTTTAAAACTTCCCATGTGTGAGCCAACGCCAAATCAGTCAAAAGGTGCAAACCCAGTGGCTGTGGCCAGAAAGAAACGTGGCTCTGACCACTGAATCCTGAGTATGCATAGCGGAAACATACAGTGCCTGCGATGACGAACTTCCACCTGCTATAGGACTTCGTGTAGCCCCAAGTCATCAGAAGACAAACGTTTCTTACTGATGCTGATCCTCTCTCTGCCCTCATGTCTTTTCCTTCCTTCTACACCAACCTCTGCTGCATTCAGGAGAGAAATAATAAGGGGTGGGACCAAGGTCTTCCTGTCCCGTTGTGGACTAAAGACCATTCATACTTGTCTGAATATGCTAGCGGGCTCTCAGGAGTAGAAGGACTCAACTTTTTTTTTTTTTTTAATGAATGTGTTAGATACAGCCACCAGGTCACCATTTCCTGTGGACCCATTGATTGAATTTGGGGAATTCCCAAATTCAAATGATGGGTGTGGGAAAAGTTTGCAGTGGAAGAAGGGAAACTGAAGGAGCTTGTGACTGGAGTCCTCTGACTCACTATACTATTCTAGTTACTTCTATTGTTGAATATAGTTGGTATTTTGTTTTATTTGCTTCTGTTATAAATGCTCATAAATGCAAAGGGGATGCTCTTGATAGGAAAAGAGCAACATATGGGAAGTGCTTTCACCTATAGCCACATATAGGAAGGCTCCGTCACCCCAATGGTCACTTTCTGTTAAAAGTCTCTGTGACACAGGCTGTGTTGATGGGAACCCCTGGCAAGAGGAGGTAGCCCCCCAGAGGTGCTTCTTGGTCCTGTGAACTTGCTGCCTTCCCTTCCTCACAGGACTTCACCTTTGAAAGGCAGCTGTTGTTTTGCTACTGAACTCTTACAGAAACCAAATACCTGCTCTATGAAGGCTTGTGACTCTCTCGTGCCTGATAGTCCCATTCGAATGGGACAACTGGGATCCAATGACTAGTGAAGGGGAAGAAACCAACAAGTTTCACTTGTCAGATGGACATGGCACTCTGAAGAGAATGGCTGGCCTGGCCCCAGGAGCATCTTGGCTTTACATGAAAAATGGCAGCCATTTTTTTTTTAAAGAAAGATTTTAACACCCACTTTGGGCTTCAAACAAGCTTCGGAATCAATGGAGATGTTAATCAGTTGCCCTAAATGCCTTGACCTGGTTCACTGAAACCAGATGGTGTCCACTGGGCTGAGGTGGCTGTTCAACTCAGTACCAGCGGAGCAGAACCCAGAATGGATGCTTTTTTGTTCTATGGGCAGAAATCAAGGCTGTTCCCATAGTTCTGGCCAGTATTCCCTTGATAAACTTTTTTACCCAGTCTTGCTCTGTCAGGCCTAACTATCTCTTTGCTTTAACTATTGGAAAAGCACAGATTGCATATGAAAAGGGAGTTTCTTTGGGGCTGTGGTCTGTGGAAACATACTCTAACTGACAGGAACTGTCGTGCCATTCTTATAGATATCCACAATAAGGGCTTATCCCCTGATAACAACAAATGGCACCCAGCTGCCAGTCAAGCCTGCAGTGCTCAGGCTTGACTATACCATTGCTACCTGGATCCATCATCATACTGCACATTATGACACATGCATCATTATGATCTGGGCTCGTACAAACTCTTCTGTGTGTCTGATGCCAAGGTGACCACTGCTTTTGAGCTTTGCAACTCCACTCAAAAGTTGCCTTGCTTGCCCTGGCCGGGTAGCTCAGTTGGTTAGAGCGTTGTCCTGATGTTTCAAGGTTGTGGGTTTGATCTCTGGTCAGGGCACATACAAGATTATATCAATGAATGCATAAATAAAGTGGAACAACCAATTGATGTCTCTCCCCTTCTTTCTCTCTCAAAATCATTTTTTTAAAAAGTTACCTTGCTTTATTCATGGTGAAGGAAATCAAAGTTCAAAGGGCATTGCTCCTGCAGAACCCTTTCAGATGGGCTACTAGTTGACTCAAAACTTTTGAGACTTTTTCAAGTTGCAATGCTGCTAGTCCTGTTCAATCAGCTGGCTATGAACACGCCACTGTGGTCCTTCAAATTAATCTGTGCTGTGTATTTGGCTTTCCAGACTATTTGCATTCTGACCCTATATGGTTTTTATTATGAAAACCACTCAACAATAGACATACTCAAGGTATTTGATGAATTTTCCATACTCCCACCATTCACAGGCTTCTGGTATTGGTGATAATTGATCAACTCAGAGAGATTTCTGACTCTATCTCCTTTAGCTCCTTCTGATGTTCATAGCTTTGTATGCACTTTGGTCTTGAATGCAGTTGTCCCTCCTGAATAATTATCATGAGGAAGTTAGAGAATTATTGTGATCATATAAATATATTTGGTCTTCATTCCAGTTCCTAGAACAGAGCTCCTAAAATCTTGTAATTTTCTGAGTTATAAGAATGAGAGCAGCAGCTTTTGTTATTTATAAAAAGCCTCTTTCAACTATACCTGAGTGTATGCTAATGAGGTAATTTTAGAGGAAGGGGCTGGTTGCTGGAGGACCCAAGCATATGATTATAGGATTTGGAGTCCTCAGGTCTCCGACTGATCTTTAGGGAGGAAAGAAGGGCTGGTGACTCACTAATTCACCAGTGACCAGTGAGTTAATCAATCATGCCTTTGTAATGAAGCCTCACAAGAACTTTGAAGAGGTTTGGGTTGCTGAACATATCAAGGTACTGAGGAGGTGACATGCCTAGAGATGGTATGAAAACTCTGCACCCTTTCCCGTGTACTTTGCCCTACCCATCTCTTCCATGTAGTTTTTCTTGAGTCATATCCTCTTTCATAAGCCAGTAACTGTAAGCATAACACTTTACCAAGTTCAGTGAGCCATTCTAGCATATTATCAAACCATGGAGATGGTTGTGGGAATCCTTGATTTATACTCAGTCAGAAGTATAGGCAACAGTCTGGGATTTTTGGTTAGCATCTGAAGTGGGAGGCAGTCTTGTGAGACTGAGCCTGTAACCTGTGGAGTCTGGTAACTCTGGGTAGTCAATATCGGAATTGTTTAATTTGAGGAGAAGAATTACAGACATTTAGTGTTAGAACTATTGAATTTGTGTAAGTATAAAGAGAAACAGTTTTCCTTTAGTCATGTAGACATATTTTGAAAATTTAAGACTCTACCCTAACCATTCCTGGATGTGATGCTTCTTTCTCCTAAATTGTCAACTTCAGGGTATACTGGTTGGTCTACTCTGTGAATGGCAGTCTTACCCAAGTGGGCATAGGATTTTGAACAATTTTGGTTTAGCCACCCAGGTTATCTCTGGAGTCTCATAATTCCAGATCACAAAGAAAATGACTACTTGGTTGAATGCATTGACTGTGTGGAACATAATGACTCTCTTAAAGTTTTATTAAAATGCCTTTGTCCCTTCTGCAACTGACACTTCCAAAAGAAAGTTCTGGGTGTGAGTTGGAAATAACAGGAAATACGGTGAATTTACTGCTACTAGATCCTGGCAATTTTCCAGTAGTAAAGTAACAACATCCTTGGCCCTTAGAGAGAAAATGTTAAATCACACTACTTTCGCCCTAGTAGGTATTCAGGGCAGCCTCAATTCACTGGTCAAGATTTTTATGGATGATAGACTTGCTCAGGACTTCCTCTTTGTAGGCCCAGTTATAGTCTGTGCCATCGCTAAGACCTCCTGCTTCATCTAGATGAAAACTTCAAACCAAATGGAAAGGTCGTTGTTAAAACTTAAAGAGAAAGTCACTCAGGTTTTCCAGATAGGCCCTGATGATTCATGGGATTTGTCCAGCTCACTGGGTCAGGCCCCTGTGGGGGCATGGTTGGGATCAATACTGCCAATTGACTTCCCCCTGCTTCTTGAAATCTTTTGATAAATGCTGTGTGAGACAAATTGATGGATTAAGTCTCAGCTTTTGTTGGTCAGAATAATAGATGTACCTTAGGGATTGGTGTATGCAGAAAAAAAAATCAACGGTGAAAGTGGCATGGAAATGCAGGATGGTATTATTGGGAGACCATTTTTTGTGGTTTTTATGTTTCTGAAGGTTGTGTAAGGTGAGCCACTGTCAGCCCTTTGTTCTGGATTGCTTTTCTAAGGTTCTTTGCATAGTGAATGGCATCGGAAGACAGATATAGTATTTCCCTGTGCTTTCTGCCCATTATAAGTCATTCAAGTTTCTAATCTTACTAGAGGCCTGATGTACAAAATTCGTGCAAGGGGCTCTTCCCTCGCAGCTACAGCAGCTTGCCTTGGCCCTCACAGCCCTGGCTTCATCCAGAAGGTCACCCAGAAGGGTTTCCGGAAGGTCGTTCGGCTGTCTGGTTAATTAGCATAATTAGCATGCTTTTATTATTATAGATGGTTTTTCTTCAACATTGTACCCACTGCATGTGCAGTTGTTTTCTAGTCATCTTTGCATTGACCTAGGGGATTGAGGCTTGGGGAACTGGAGCAAAATTTCTGACATTCTGGCTGCCACTACTACTGTGAATGCTAAACTGTCTTTTTGTCGTTGACTCAGGAATCTCCTGGGTTCCCCCAGTATCTGTGTAATATTGAATGATTTACTTGCTATCTTGTAAACATATTAAAGTTTCACACCCTTCAATTTCTTGATACAAGATTGACAACATAGTGTGAAATGAACCCATATACTTGAAGAAAGTATTTTCAGTCCACATATTCAAGACATGACTAATATCCAAATTAGATAAATAACTACAAATTAACAAATAAATTGCAAGCCACTGAATAAAAAAAATACACGAAGAATATAAAGAGTGAACATAAAAGAAATAGGAACCAGCATGTAAAAGAAAACGTATGAAAAGGTGCTCAACATTACATGTTATTAGGGAAAATGCAAGTTAAAACCACAGTGAGAGTCCATTTACATCCACAAGACTGGCCAAAGCCTAAGAAGTTCTATGAGAATTTAAAGGAAATGGAAATCATTATATATTGCATGTGGGAGTTTAAATTTATAGAACTGCTTTAAAGAGTGTTTTGCAGCTGAATGGGGTCTGGCTTTAGCAGTATTGAGTTTTCTTTCTCCCCCTTTCTTCCCACTCTCCTCCCTCCCTCCGTCTTTGAGTTCCTCCCTCCCTCCCTGGCAGAGATTGTACTTGTTATTTCAAAGAGAAATAATTGTTCAGGATGTAACAAGTATTCACAGGGGGCTTTACTACACTTATAAAACTTTGATTCCATAGAAAACATTTTTGGAAATAAAAAGTTTTTTTGATGGTTAAGTTCCCACTTTCACTAAAAGGAGCATATTTAACCCGTGATATATTTGAAAGATAAGGTTGTTATACCATTTAAATTATTTAATTTATTCTTATAAAACTGAACTGTGACAACCTGTGTAATAAAATTCAGCTTTGAGGATAAACCTATCTACCTCATCAATTCCAAACTAAAAGTGAGGATAGAGAAGATAAAATACCTACTACTGGTACTAGTGACAAGGTCATTCTACCCCGAATGTAGGTAAGCTAACTTGCCAGCCAGCGCTTCCTAGGTATGTTGATACTTCAAGGTCAGTGGCTTTCACCATGGAGAAGAGAGGTGAATGGGGCGGTGGGGGGAGGGCAGCTATGAAAACAAGCTGGATTTGAAGAGTGCGCTTGAACTCTTCATGCATTCACAGCTCGTTATTGATTAACAACTGTATTAGTCTGCTTGGGCTGCCGTAACACAATTCCACCGACTGGGTATTTACTGCAGAATTTTATTTCCTAACAACCTAGAGCCTAGAGGTCCAAGTATAATGTCCCAGCAGGAGGGCTCTCTAGTGAGACTTTGCTTCCTGGCTTACAGCTGGCCGCCTTGTTGTGTCCCCACATGGCCTTTCCTCTGTGCTACACCCTGGTATCTTTTTCTCTTCTTATAAGGACACCCATCCTAATTGGATTAGTGCCTCACCCTTAAGATCTCCTTTAACCCTGTCTCCAAACAGTCACATTGGGGGTAGGGCTTCCACACATAAGTATTGAGGGACACAGTTCAGTCTGCAACACGAGTCATATGCCTGCCACCGTTGTAAAGGCTGGAGACACACTGGTGAACAAGACAAAGGTTCTTCCCCTTGTTGGGCTTGTGTTCTAAAGGGAGGAGCACACGGAATATTCATTATAATATGCAAATAAATTACATAATATGTTAGAAGGCAATAAATATTATAGAGAAAAGTGAAAGAGAGGTGGAGTACTAGTTCAGATTTGGGGGTGATTGACAATTTTACATAGAGGAATCAGATTTGGCCCTATTGAGTAGCTGACATTGAGTTAAACCTTGAAGGATACAAGGAAATTAGTAGCATGGATATCTGCCCTTGTTAGTCCGGTGTTTATTCAGTTGAGAACAACAGGCATTATTGAGAAGCTTTGGTGGACTTGATTAAGAGTCAGATAACCTTGGTGCAAGTTCTAACTTCATGTGACCTGGGGCAAGTCAGCATCTGCACTAAATTACATAAGCAACACCACGGGGGTTAATGAATTCCAGATGCCAGGGCATTTCAGCGCGGATCATCCCTGTGTTAAATGAAAACTGGGAAAACAAACTGCTTCCGTGCTGAACTTATAGTGCAGCAGGAATCATTGACAGCCAAGCTTATCAGGGATGGAGAGCCTCTCACCGTGGCCTGGCTTTCATTACACTGTCAATAGGATGGCACTGCCTTCAGTCGGGAAGATCAGAGTGACCTCATTAATGATATTGATAAATATGTCAGTCAGAGGCATTCCAGGGGGCTTTGCATTGGCGTCTAGGGATCCTTTCGCTTTGGATGAGGCAAAGTTGTTGATGGGATTCAGCAGCTCCACGGATGTTAAATATCAACTCATGAGTATTTAAGGAGCAGGCCTAGAATTGTACGTTACTCAGCAGCCAAGGAAATAATTCTGTCAGCCCCTGATTACCCATGTTAATAAAAAGTAAAAACATCAATGCTTCTAATACAGGAAATCTATAAACTCTTGCCACAGACAGGGAAAGACAGCAGAAGGTACCCTTTGGTGGAGGAAGAAGGAATTGGGAGAGTGGGCAGCAGGGGGTCATGAAGCCCCAATTGAAGTTCAGGGAGATTAACCTGGGAGCAGCTATAGCAGAGAATAAGGGAAAAGGGACATTTAAGAAACATGTGAATATTCATTTTAACTATAAAATGGATAAAAAGGAATGATTTTCCTTTTTTTTTTTTTTTTTTTAAGAAACATGTACATAGGCAGAATATAATTCCTGCTGTTGCCTGGTTCTCTAAATGAAATGCTTCTTCTGTGTCAGACTCTGGGCCAAGCTCTGCAAAAAATAACCCAACCCCTGATTTTCCAGGTGACAGTCCAGCCAGAGGGAATAACAGGAAAACGGAACAACCCAGTGTGGCAAGGCCATGGTGTCATCATAATGCACGGGGACCTCTGGTAGCCAGCAGGAACCCCCGATCCCAGAGCAGAGTGAGTGTGCCAGGTGAGGGTGTCCAGAAGCAGCCCTAACCTTCTTGCATGTTACAGGACAGGGGCCAATCAGTGATGCCTTCACGCTGTCATTCAACACACATTCACTAAGCAATCTTGGCATGTGACGCAAACATTTTTGCTGAACTCCAGGAGCCAATACGATGCATCCCAGCTTTTGAGGATTTAGACTCTGATGCAGGGAAACAGATATAAGAAGCTCACCAATGTGTCATTGGGTACCCAGGGGAAGCTATGTGAAGGATGCAGTGGCAGCACAAGTCGGTTCCACTCTAGCAGTAGTGGCATAAGGAAAAGTGTCCAGTGTTTGGGAAGACGAGCAGGTGTGCAGTGTGTGGAGTGGAGAACCAGGCTGTTGAACATATAGTAGACTAGAGGCCCAGTGCGTGAAATTCATGCACGAGAAGGGTCCCTAGACCTGGCTGGCAGTCAGGGCTGATCTGTGGGGCGACCAGCTGGGTGATCAGGAGGACCCCACTGGCACCCACCTTGGCTAGCTTGGAGCCTGTGGGCTAGGGGAGGCTCCTGTGTTGAGCGTCTGCCTTGGTGGTCAGTGTGCATCATAGTGACCAGTCGTTCCAGGGATCATTCTGCCATTTGGTTGATGTGCATATTAGGCTTTTATTATATGCTAGGGGCCCGGTGCACAAAAATTTGTGCACTCGGGGTGGAGGGAGTCCCTCAGCCCGGCCTGTGCCCTCTCACAACTGGGACCCCTCAGTGGATGTCCTATGATGGCCCCAGTCTGCCAGGCGCCTTTTGTGTGTGTGTGTGTGTGTGTGTGTGTGTCACCACTGGGGACCTGCCCCCAGCCGCATCTGAGGCTCGGAGCAGTCCTCCTGTGTGTGTCTACCTGCCGGGGACCTGCCCCCAGGCTTGGAGCAGGCACCCCCTCTATGTTGATCTCTCAGACTCTTGCCCTCCCCTGCATGTTGTTCTCTTTTTTGAGCTGTGACC
>PVJC01014591.1:0-30010 GCA_004026665.1 Murina feae
GGAGGGGAGGGAGGAAGGGGGAGGAAGGACAGAGCACAGATTGTGTCCCAGGCATCATCATGTTCAGGGTTTGACTCTCCTGTGCAGCCTGCAGAGACAGGTGCCCTGAGACAGAATCTGGCCCAGGAGGCAGCGGGGCAGCATCCTCAGCCTCCAGGGAACCTATGGAAGGGGAAGGTGGTGTGGAAGGCAGCCAGGCGAGGGCGCTGTCTCCTCTGGAGCTTCATGCAGGTGCTCCTGGGCCCCCAGTGCTTTGCTGCAAGGTCCTAGGCCTTCCTGTGAGCAGGGCTCTGGGTCTTCTGCTCCCGAGGCCTCTGGGCTCCAGCCCCTCCCAGGCCTGCTGGCTGCTGTCTGAACCCCCTGAATGGCAGACAGTCTTGCTGCCAATCAAGATAAGGGCACAGGGAAGGTGCTGACAGTGAGTGTCGCCGGCCTCGCCTCGCGGGAGCAGGCCGGCCCTGGCTGCTGAGTGAGTGTGAATGAAGACGGTGATGGAGCGGAGACACCTGCTCACCCCAGGGCAGAGCCAGGTCACCATGGGCCCAGGTCAAGAAATGGAGAGGGCCCTGGGGCCGGCGGTCAGGGACCCACACCCTCCCTCCTCCCCCAGAGCTCTCAGAGCCCCCTAAGTAGGCGGTGAGGATTGCCTTCCAGGTGAGCCTGGCAGCAGGGGGGTGGGGGGATACGGGGCCATGGGGCCAGGGAGCGGGAACAAGCATCGTGTGGCTCCTGTCTGGCCGTCCATGTGGGAGAAGGTCACCTGGAGCAGCCCAGGGCCCACACGGCTGCCCCCCACCCCCCCACCAGCCAGTGCCACCCCAGCCCCAGCCGCGTGTGGGCTTTAGACCCAAAGGGCCAGGAGGTGGGACACCGCTGAGTGGCTTCTAGGATCCGAGGGACCCAGGCTACAGCTGTGCCACACTTCTCAGGACGGTGGGACGCAGAGCCACGTGGCGGGCGCCGTCAGCGTGACCACACGGAGGGCCAAGAGGCAGCGGTGGGAGCGAGGCAGGGTGGCCACGGTGTCCCAGCGTCATGCTGGCGCCCAGGCCAGAGCACCCCCTGCCCCTCCCCTCCGCAGCACACCCCGGCCTCCAGGACACCCTTTCACTCCAGCACAGCGCAGTGTCCCCTGCGGAGCCAGCTCACCTCCCAGCAGGTCTGCCCTTGCCCAGGCCACTGGGGACAGGTGCTGCTTGGATGTGTGTGGCGTCTCGGCTGTAACTGTGTGTCTGCACCTGGGGGACCCATCGCGGCGCGGGTGCAGAGTGTGCCAGGCCCGGAATGGGCTCAGGCTGCCCTTGGTGAAGGGGCTCCCATCCCTTCCAGGACCAACCAGGCCATCCTGCCCTCTTTATGTCCGAATGGGATACCTGTTTCTCCATTTCACAGGGCAAAGGCCGGTGTTGGCCTCCTGGGTGTTTCCTTCGCTCAGCAAATAGCTCTCCAGTGTCTGTTCCCTGCCGGGCACTGTGCTGGGCACTGGAGAGTCTGTCCGCAGGAAACGCCGGTCACCTTCAGGCTTGCCTCTCCCCTGCCTCCCAGGTCACGGACCTCCAGGGCCTGTCCGCCTCGCTCAGCAGCCACGTTGTCCTAATCCTGGGCCATACACAGGCCAAGGGACGAGCAATTTTCAGTGAATCACAGAATTACAGTCCGCTTCCCGTGGTGGTGAAGCGTAGGGGACACGGTGTGCAGGTTGGCATGACCCGTCCAACAGACATCAGTCAGGATCCCTCCCGTGGGGGGTCGACCTGATGTGCCCTTGCTCTCTGGTTCCTTTCGTGCTTCCTGTCTGGTGAGCATCGGGGTAAACGGAGGCAGAAAGCAGAAAGGAGGGAGGTGATGGGAGAAGGCAAGAGGAGGCCAGCCAGCGTGGCTAGTCGTTGAGCATCGGCCTGTGAACCAGGAGGTCACGGTTCGATTCCCAGTCAGGGCACCTGCCCGGGTTGCGGCTCTTTACTTGATCACGCAGGAGGTAGCTGATCCGTGATTCTCATCATTGATGTTTCTCTCTCTCTCCCTCTCCCTTCCTCTCTGAAATTAATAAAAATATTTTTTGAAAAAAGAAAGGAGGATGGTTCACCCTCCGGCACCCTTGACCAGCCTCACGCAGCCAAGGCAAGTGAGTGAGTTTCCGTTGCAGTGCAGCCGCCTGCCCGGGTTCCCCCAGCTCAGAACCAGACTCCTCCTGCCCCTTCCTCAGTCCGTGTTCGAAACGTGCTTTGAGCCCACGTTCGATGGATTCGGATACAGCAGACCCCACGGCATGTGGCTGCTGAGCCCTTGAAATGCGGCCAGTGGGACGTGGTGAGCAGTAACATTGGGATGTGCCGGGTTTATGAAGTGTATTATTAAAATTAACGTCATGCACTGCTTCCGACTCTCCGCCACGCCAGCGAGGGATGAAAGGGCAGCATGTGTGTCTAGCGGAGAGTGCAGACCTCCTGCGCCTCAGTCCCTCCAGGGTCTGGTCAGCGGGGCCGGCCTGTGCCCCGGCCCCACTGACTGTTCTCTTGCCCAGAAACCCCGCGGTGTAACTCCAAGCCACACTCCCACCTGCCTTTGCAGAGCGAGGTCGTTGACGTGGCATCACTCAGAACTGGCCCTTGCCCTCTGCTGATAACATCAGGGAACCCTGCCTGAAACGTGATCTCCCGGCAAATCTCAGGCCATCGGGCGGGTCTGGGGACAAAGAGGGGCTGTTGATGGAATGTCCGTCCCCACACGAAGGTCAATCCCAACCCAATCCCTCCTTTCTCCTCTCCTCACCCTCCCGCACCTGAGACCTTCATTTCCTGGCAAAGTTCCCCAGAGACCCCTCGTCTCTGAGCCCTGCATCCCCCCTGCTAGGAGGGTGCCCTCAGCAGTCCAACAGCAACAGGGGCACTGAGCAGCCTCTCCACAGCCCCCTTCACCCCCACTCCGAGTGCTCACCACCCCGCAGCCTCCCCGCAGCCCCCCAAGTGCTCACCTGGGCAGGCTGATCTCAGACACAGCCCTGAGGTCCCACAAGGGCAGGTTCAACCCTGTTTCCAGGTCCTAGGTTTGCATTTGTCAGAGGGGATCTTCCAGGACCGAGGACTGGACATGGCAGGTCTAATTGGGGTCCCCTGGCTTTAAAGACATCACCGTATACCCACTTCCTTGAGCCCAAAGCCTGTAACCACTCCCCCACACTTCTTCCCTGTCCGACAATGACCCAGTCCTATGATTTCTGCCACTGAACAATTCCCCATGTTAATGCCCATCCTCACCCCCAGCCCCATAGCCAGGCCACTGCTTTGCACCAAGTGACCTGCACTTCCACACCTGGTCCCTCGGGCAAGTGGGCACCTTAGCCTCAGCTCCTGAGGGGGAGAGGGAGGTCTGGGGCCGCAGGAAGTGTCAGGATGAGGTGGCACGTGAGGCCACACTGGTTTCCCGTCCCAGAGAGCTGATCTGTCCCCAGCTAAGCTGCCTCTGTCTCCCACTGGCCAGTGTCCCGGCGAGAAGTGAAAGGTCTAATCCATAACTCAGAGGCTCAACATCTGACTCTGGGGCTCTGGGCATCTGAGTCCTGACTTGCTGGGGTCTAAACTTACCTTAAACTTTGTAAGGATGGACGCTGTGTACTTAGCTTTTTAAAATATATATTTTATTGATTTCAGAGAGGAAGGGAGAAGGAGAGGGAGACAGAAACATCAATGATGAGAGAGAATCATGGATCGGCTGCCTCCTGCATGCCCCCTACTGGGGACCAAGCCCACATCCCGGGCACATGCCCTGACCGGGAATCGAACTGTGACCGCCTTCTTCATAGGTTGGCACTCAACCACTGAGCCGCGCCGGCCATGCATGCCCTAATCTCGATCACACTCCGAAGCAGACCTCCTTCTAGGTGATGCCGGGACAGGTCTGTGGAACTGAACCATTGCTGCGCCCGGTAGATAAGCAGTTTGGAGGCCTGTGAGACCCTTCCCGGCCCCCCGGCTCCCGCCCCCGTCTCATCTCATAGCCTGTGTTGTCACTCTGCACCCTGCAACCCTGCTCCCTATGCTCCGACATTCCCTGCTCCTCCTCTAATACTTCTTTCTGGACTGTGCTCCCCACCTGTGCTCCCAACCTCCCAAGGCCCAGAGTCAACATCACCTCCTCAGGACACTACCTCCCACTCGGCCGCTGGGAAACGCACCCGACTTTGTTGAGGCCTCAGTGCATCCTCTCCATGCACCTCCCCGCAGGCCCCTCTTCTCACCGGGACACTCATCCTCTGGGGAAAGGTAGACTGTTTCCAGGATGCAGTGGCCAGAAAACGCCCACCACTACACTGCTGTTTTATTTTATTTGTCTTAGGAGAACTGGAGGCCGAAGCACGAGGGTTCAGGGTATCGGCCAGATGCCATCAGAAGCAAAAGGAAGAAAAGCTTCTCCCCAGAGTCAAAAGGGATTCCTGGCTTGACTGGAGGAAGAGGAGGGTGGGGCTGCGCGGCTCCTGGTGAGGCTCTCAGAACAGCCAGAGAAACAGGGCCACGTGTCCAACCGCAGCGGCCAGCATGGCTGCAGACAGCCCCCTTCTCTGAGGGATGAGAGGCCCAGCTCGAGCACCTGTGGCCTCAGACCATCTACATGTCCTAGAGCCACAGGACCCTCCCACCCTGTCTGTCCTGCCCCGCCCGCGAGTGTGCTGTGTGGACCTTCCACTCTTTATCTTCATGGTCTGTGGGGCTTAGATTTCTCCCGAACTCGCTTTGTGTGTCGGGATCCAATCTGACTGTGAGTCAAAGAAACACGCAACTGCAACAGCTTTAAAGCAGTTTATTTCTCTCGAAAAAGAGCTAGGTCCTGGAGGGTCAGGGCTGGAACGCAGTGCGGCTCCCGGGAATCCCCAGGGATCCAGGCGCCTCCCGCCTTGCCCTGCGGCGTGCGCCCTCCATTCACAAGTTCGCCTCCTGGTCTAGGACAGCTGCTCCACCTCCAGCTATTGCACCCGCACCCCAGCCAGGAGGCCGTGCACCGAGGCGCTGCCCTTGACGCTCCTGACGCCCCACTGGGCGGGCGTGGTCAGGGCTTAGCTGAGCTGGCCTTTGAGGGACAGAGGCTTTATTCCGAGTAACCTCGGCCACAAACCTGGATGGTATCGTCTGAGAAGAGAATAAAGGGAAGGACGAGCAGCCATGGCCGTACCTGACTCATCGGCCAAGCAGTGGGCTCTCCTGTCACCAACACCTTCACCACCAGCCCCACCCGAAGCCTCAGAAGCACACTGGGCAGCGCTCCTCTCCCACCAGCAGGCCCCACGCACTGGCCCGTGCGGTGCCGTCCTCAGGGCTTTGCCCACCCTGGTCCTTCTGCACAGAATGGCCTCCCTCCTCTCTGCAGGCTCCGCTCAGGTCCTCCTTCCCCGGAAGCCTGGCCCCTCTTCCCTGGGGCCTCTCTCTCCTGGCGCCCAGAGCACACGGTACCTGCGCCAGCTTGGCCCACAGGGGAGTTCCTGCGCACCCTTACTGTCACCGACCACAAGCTCCCCGGGGCCGGGAAGGTGGCGTGCCTTCTCCGCGCCCCTCCCAGCCCCACCGGGCAGGTGTTCGCCCCACGCCCCACGCCTGCCCTCGGAAGTCAGACAATTGAGAACGCGGAGACCTGGCTGAGTTTCCCCGACCCACAGGCTCCTCATCTATGAAATGGAGCAACACCTGCCCCTCGCAGCCTCTGCCTCCGAGACCCTGACTGAGGGCGGGACGTGCAGGGCCTCCTCCTGGGGGTCTCTGGGTCCACCTCGGCAGGAGAGGGCCCCCTTTCTCCTTGTGTTTGCGGGTCACCCTCTCCCTTCCTGGGAAGCTCGCCATCTGCTCAGCCCCACATCCCTGTTGACAAAACACCAGCCCGCTGGTCCTCAGCCACCACCCAGGCCCCAAATAAACAGCAGCTCGTTTGTAAGAGGCTTTTAATTTCATCTGGGTTTGCAAGGTTAAGGAGTGGAACAGGATCTCTATTCGGTTCACTCACACAGGACCTGCTACCTTATCCAGGGGACCTTCCCACCAAGGCCTGCGGGCCCACCGCGCCGCCTGCTGTCCGCTTGCCAGGCTGGCTGAGGCTTAATGACAAATTATTCACCAGAGCACACATATCACATGACCACGACGCTACCGCAAGGGCGTGCTCCCTCCCGCCTGGCACCTAGTGAAGGGGCGCTGAGTCCAAGGCTGTGGTGAGCGGCGGTGTCCCCGGGAGGAGGCCGGGCCTGTCCTGAACCTTGCAGCCTCCCAGCTGCCCCCATCCTGCCTGGCACCTCGCTCCAGCTTCTCTGGGCACAGAAGCAGCCCATCTCAGCAGCACCTGGAGGGCGGGCGGGCAGCTGACCCCGGGTGCGATGGCAGCTGGGTCATCGGGGTCACGTCGGGAGAGAGCCTGAGACGGGCCCTGGCTTCAACCTGGACCCCGTGAGCCCCAGACACAGAGCCCAGGACGGGCCAGCGCGTCATGTGAGAAGGACAGACAGCATTTCAGCCATTCCGGGCCGCATACACTCCGTGGCAGTCTCCTTCCCTTTCACTATTATTTTCTAACAACCCTTAGAACTGGAAAACCCTTCCTGGCTGCGGCTTGGCCCTGGTCTGGAGCCCCACGACACCCTCCTGTGCCCCGCAGCCGCACCTCCTCCCTGGGACTCTGGTGCTCCCCGCTGTCCTGCCTGGTGTCTGAGCTCAGGCAGCCTGGAAGGGGCTCCGGGCAGCATGGCCCTCAGGGTTCTACAGCCTCAGGGTCCGCCTTCGCCATGGGACGGGTCTGGTTGTGTTTTAAACAAACCTCAGATATTCCTCTCCGCCCTGATCATGTGTCCTGGGGGTGATCGGGCCTTGGGTCCCCCATAAGGTAGGTACGGACTATCAGCCTCACCCCCACCTGCAAATGATGCCGGTCAAGAGCAGAACTGACTGCCTGGTGCTGCCAACAACCATGTCACAGTTTTAAAGAAAGCCGGGGATTTCACGCTTTCTAGGAACAGAACTGGGAACTGTTCTGTCCCCGGCCACTGACCAGGCCCCAAAGGGAGCCAAACCCAGGAGAGGACGTAGGGCCCCAAGGAGCCGCTGCGCACACCCAGAGCCCAGAACTGCGGGGCCGCGGGGAGCAGCCCTCTCTGCCTTGTCACAGGTCTCTTCCAACTAGAAATAAAGTTTATAAAAGTAATTCATCTCATTTTATAACTTAAGTGCATCAAGCGTTTCCTTAAATAGGGCTCACACTGGAAATGACGTCACCTTTGCTGCCCAGCGGTGTCTGCCATCATGGGCACAGCTTTGAAGATGACGTCTGGAAGGTCACACTCACACACACCTGCCTGTCTGTCTGTCTGTCTGTCTGTGGGTTGTACGGACGAATAGACATATGCACCTCTTGACAGGAGCTTCCCCAGGAGGTGGGAAGCTGTTGGGGTCTCTACGTATCTAGCCTGCATGACCATGTCTACGTTAAACATCCCTCCTTAGCGACAAACACGCCTGCAAATCTAACGCTAAGACTCTTATTAGAAACATTAAACTATGCAATCTGTTATGCATCGTCTTTGGAAATGCCAACCATCCCAGAGCATCATTCGGCAGCATCTCCGACGAAACACCCTCCCCCGCCGCCTCGTCCTGGCCTCCAGTCCTGCAGCCAGCAGCCCTCCCACGTGTGGTGTTCCAGACGGAGCCCAGCTACGAAGCTCTGGGGAGGCTCAAGAGGTGAAGTAAGAATTCTGCATGGAGTACAGGTGGTCAATGGGGTTCCCCACTCTGGACTGTAGGGGCCCAGCTTCCGAGGTTGCTAGGAAACAGTCACCCAGGTTACTGAGGGAGGTGTCGTCACTATCCAGGTCATGGAAAAGGGGTTCAGCACCTGAAATGAAGATGAAACACAGGCATGAGGGTCTGAAAGCAGGGACTCCCCTGGGTGCTGAGAAACGCACCAGCATCCAGCATTCTGGGGTGAGGGTGGCGGGGGGAGGGGATGCTATACGGACATGGAGGCGGGAACTGAGTCCTTGTCCACAGGCCTCTAGTCTCCCAGGGCTCCTGTCTGAAGGGCAGCAACTGAAAACACGCCAAAACACCAAGCTGAGCGCAGGCAAGACAGATGGCAGACGGTCGACCGCCTCCCCTCCGTGATAGCACACTCAGGTATGCGGGCACCTCTGCCTCCGCATCTGTATGCAGGCAAGAGGAAGGTGACACCCCAACGGACCAGCTGGGGACTGTGTGACAACAACCAGAGGTGCGCGCCCTTCACCTCCACTTCCCATTAACGGGACAGGTGCAAACCAGTTTATCGGGCTTGTCACGCGGCTTTAATTACTCGTTTCACTAAAGGGTTCCTCATGGGCTGTATGTGATACAACCCCTGGGGCTGAACATTTAAGAATCTGCAGAAAAATCATGGAGTGACGGCGGGGACAGAGGCTGCACGTGGCCCCTAAGGAAGGCAACGCGATCGCGGCACGTCAGCGAGGCCCGCGGAGGGCCCGGTCTGCACTGGGGTTTGTCGGACGCATGGAGGGAAGACAGGGCCCATGTGAAGAATAGGGGGGTCTTTTAAAATAAAGGCAAACAGGAACTTGTTTGACCACACGCATGCGCTCAGGCATGTCTCGGACGCTGCTCCGAAGG
This sequence comes from Murina feae, assembly GCA_004026665.1. Taxonomy (NCBI): domain Eukaryota; kingdom Metazoa; phylum Chordata; class Mammalia; order Chiroptera; family Vespertilionidae; genus Murina; species Murina feae. The sequence continues at coordinate 8,634 of PVJC01014591.1, forward strand.
CTTGCCAATCGAACTTTGATTTTAGCTCTCGGGGCCCTGGGCGCAGACTTCACCGGCAAGTGGCTGCTGGCCTCGCGTAAGCGTGCCCGGTATCCGGCCGGAGGTCCAACGCCAGCCTCCAGCCACAGCGCCCAGCCGCTGGCAAGCAGCGGGCCCAGCTCTCCACACACCAGCAATCAAACACCCAGCGCTGGTAGGGGGCGTGGGAAGGGGTCCTCTTCGTTTCTCAGGTCAGCGTCTCCTTCAGGAATTCCAGGAGAACCTAACATGTGGTCCAATTAGAACAGCGTTTCCTCTGCTTTTATCCACTTCCTTCCCGTGAAAGCTCACTCACCTCGGGCCTCCTGCCTAGATCACGCGGAAGGGCTGACAGACGCACGGCCCCTCAGGGAGGAAGGACGGGAAGGTCAACCACACAGGCCGGCAGCACAACCTCCTACTCAAAACCAACGACTAAGCGGCCTGAAGGGGGAATGAATGGAGTCAGCGCTGGTGAACCGAGGGCTGGCCGTGCTGGGGCCCCTGGCGGGTGACCCAGCAACATTTCCTGGGCCTCGTTGGGCTTTGCAGCTTCAGGGAGCAGCTGGGAACAGGTCAGGAAGGAAACCCACGCAAGCAAGTTGTGATGGTCCCTGTGGGGTGGCAGCCTGTGGGCCAGCAGGGGCCCCCTCGGAGTGTGGTGTTGGGGGCAGTTGAACTTGAGCGCTTCCTTGAAAAGTATCATTAAAACCGAAGGTGAGCATTGAGGAGGGTCATCCTAGAGGTGGGGACCACATGCACCTGCGACCACAGGTAGGTCCTGTTTCCTCATTTATTGAGGGCGGGACTGAGGTGGCAGTGCAGTCCCTCCTGACTGCTGAGGCCTCTTACCATAGGGGTGCATGTGGTCTCCAGGCATCTGGGGCGGGGTGAGGCCCTGCCGGAAGGGGTCCGCGCTGTACACGCCCTGCTCCATGGCCAGCAGCTGCTGTGGGGTGGGCAGGGCCGTGTAGGGGCTCATGATGCCTTCCAGCCCAGTGCTCCCGCCACCGTTCGTCTGAGCTGTGGGACAAAGAAGGCAGGTGACCCTCACATGCAGCTTGCATTCCCCGCTGGACCGGAGGACTCAGAACATCTTCCACACATCACAGCCCCCATTCCAGGTGCCCCACCCGGCACTGGCCTTTACAGAGAAGAGAGTGAGGGCAGGCGGGCAGCACAGGGAGGCTGGGCTGGCCCTGGGAGCCCCTATTGCCCCACCCTGTGGACCACACAGGGCTGCATAAGTGGCCTCACAACACAGCAGCTGGCTTCCTGGAGCTGGTGATTCCGGAGAGCAGGGAGCAGAAACCACCACATCCTGTAAGACCAAGCCTCGGGGTCACACCCAGCTCAGCCCTATTCAGTGACCAAGGGGAGTGCAGGCCATGGCTGCCAGGGGATTGTCAAGGAGGGTGTAGCCATACAAGCTGTGCGACCCCGGCTAAGTCATTTACTTCCTGGGTCAGGGTTTCCCATTCCAGAGTGGACAGACAGGAGCTGACTGGAGGGTCCCAGCCTGTGCCTTACAAGAGCATCAGGGGTCCCCTTGGGAACATCCTTGAACTATGCCATTGAAACAAGGCATCTGGGGGTCCGCTCAGGTGCACAGCCCTGGAGGGGGCACCTCTAAAGACCCTGCCAGCATCACCCATAGGAGCCCTGAAGTCAGGTGGGGTTGTGACAGGTTTCCAGGCCCAGCCCCAGACCTTAGGAGCCAGAGGCTGTGTTGTACCAAATGCAGGTGACCCACATGCAGGTGACAGGCGGTGTGAGAACCCGTCTTAGGAGCAAGCAGACCATTTGGGGGATCTGCTGAATGGATGGCTGAGTTGCGCCATATCCCTTCAACAGTGACATTGTTCTAAAATAGTTATTCTTGATCTAGCTCTGTGAGCTTCCTTGCAGAGTCCCACACCTGTCCTCCACTCCCTCCCCAGTCCTCACCTGCCCCTACTTAAAAATGCGGTTAGCCCTAACCGGTTTGGCTCAGTGGATAGAGCGTCAGCCTGGGGACTGAAGGGTCCCAGGTTCAATTCCAGTCAAGGGCATGTACCTTGGCTGTAGGCATATCCCCAGTAGGGGGTGTGCAGGAGGCAGCTGATCAATGATTCTCATAGATGTTTCTAACTCTCTATCCCTCTCCCTTCCTCTCGGTAAAAAAATCAATAAAATATATTTTTTTAAAAATGAGGTTCAGCCTGGTCCGTGTGGCTCAGAGGCTGAGTGCTGCTATGAACCAAGAGGTCACAGTTTGATTCCTGGTCCGGGCACATGCCTGCCTGGGTGGCGGGCTCAATCCCCAGTGGGGAGCATGTAGAAGGCAGCCAATCAATGATTCTCATTATTGATGTCTCTATCTCTCTCTCCCTCTTCCTTCCTCTCTGAAATTAATTTAAAAATATAGTTCTAAAAAAATGAGGTTCATGCAGGAACTTTGAATCAGCGAGAGGGGTTTCGGTCCCCGCTGGGCCCCTTCTTCCTGTGGGGCCTCGGTCAGCCCTGGGGACCCGGTAGTGCCATCTCTGCTGGCCTCGGGGTGGCTGCTGTAAGCATCAGGCCAGCAGGTAGGAGCCGGGCAGTGAACTAGACACTTGCTCCGCAAAGCAGGCAGTTATTCGTTTGCTGTCATCATATCCCTCACGTTTACGTTATTTTGGCAAAGGCGGAGTCACAGCCGCGCTTCCATGGGGCTGATTTGCCTGGAGGACGGAGGACTGGGCAGGACGAGGAGCTGCAGGCCGTCCTCACAGTCCCCACGCTGGGCAGGACCAGGGCAGGGGCTTGGACAAGCCTAGCGCCACCTCCCGCCGGCGGGTCCAGGCTGCAGGGGTGTCCAGTCTGTCACAGCTCCTCCGGCTCAGTTCCCACTGCAAGGCCCCACCCCACGGACGAGTGCAGGGCTTCTGGGAGCCCACAGGGGCCGTCCAGGGAGCTGGGCAGCTGGAGGCTGTGGCAGGGGAGCCGGCCCTGGCGAGGACGGCACGGGGGCCCTTACCCGAGCTCAGTCGCTGCGTGTTCTGCTGGTCCTGCTGCTGCTGCTGCCGCCGGGCCAGCTTCTTCATCTGATGCGGAGAGAACCCCGGTTAGACGGCAGGGGACCGGCAGGGGCTTAGGCCTCATGGACAGGCCGAGTGCAAGGGCAGGGACACGCCCCCAGCGGTGACTCGCACGGGGGCCACGTATGAGGAGCAACGCCTGGAGTTAGGTGTCGTTGCTTTGCTGCCGCTATGGAATGGTGTGTCAGCAGGAGCAGCAAGTTCCTCCCCACAGATAAAACCTGCTGCTGATGTTGCGATCGCTTTATGTGAGGCTGCGTGTGGGCTGCCGACAGGTGTGAGCCGGGATGAGCCAAGAGGCTGTCCGCACGCACTCCCCTACCTGCTGGCCCTCGTGCCTGTGGACCCACTGGGACAGTTAGGCCTCCAGGTAAGGAGCTCACCTCCAAAGACTATGTGGCCACACACTTCCTGAAGGAACAGTGTGACCCAATGTTTCTCAAACTGTGTTCCGTGAAATGCAAGGGTTCCGTGAGATATTAATGTACAACTTTGGGTGTGTGAATAGGAGACATGAGGTTAAAGATTTCTCAGAGCTCCGAGAGTGCTCCGTTCCACATGACTCCACAGGCTGCCGGTCCTTCACACCCTTGAGCCATGAAATCCCTCCAAGGGAAGGACCATGGAAGGCACACCAATGGCCTGTTCCAACAAATTCAAGGAGGCACATGCTCCCTAAACAGTTATGTCAGATAGTGAGCTGTTCATTCATCGCCTGCTGAAGCTCAGGGCTCTCAAGAAATGGGTCACGGGACACATGAATTCAGGTCTAAAGTAAAGGACTGTGTGCCCAGCCGGTGTGGCTCAGTGGTTGAGCATCGACCCTTAAACCAAGAGGTCAACTGGTTCGATTCCTGGTCGGGCACATGCCTGGGTTGCAGGCCTGATCCCTGGTGGGGGTGTGCAAGAGGTGGCTGGTGATATTTCTCTCTCTCTCCTTCTCCCTTCCTCCTCTCTCTCTAAAATCAGTAAGAACACTTACAGTAAAGGCCTGCACAGGGGAATGTAGACGGCACTATGAAGGTGTGGCCTGCACTGGGCGGAAGGCGGGGGAGCTGTGGCCCTGGGAGAGGAGGGAAGGCGTCCACGGGCCATCACGTCGAAGTAGACCAGTCACATGTGTGCCCTGTAGGTTTCTCTCTGACGTTTGAAAAGAACTTGGGGTCTGGGTTAAACTAATGTGACTCAAAGAACCTGCTTTTACCAAAAGGCACGAGGAGACACTTATTCACGCACACGGCCGGCCAGGTCCACAGTCATGACCACGGGGAAAACAAAGGCCATTCACCAGCACAACGCCCATCGCTCCGAGCCGCACGCGGCTGGGCCTGAGATGACTATTGAGAGCAGGATCTCAACGTCAAGTCAAGGGCACGCTCCATGAAGGAGCTGGTCGGAACGCTCTCAGGGCCCCCTCTCCGGTCCCAGGGACCCGCCCCCAACAGGCAGGCCGAGGCGCGGGCTACCTTGGCTCGCTGGTTCTGGAACCACACCTGGACCACGCGGACGCTCAGCCCTGTCTCTGCAGCCAGCGTCTCCCTCACCTTGAAAAAACAGAGCGTTAGAAACATGCCTGGCGCCGGCCACTGCCCGAGGTGCAGCCAGATCGAAGCACGAGACCAGAGAGGCTCCCTACGCAAACAGGGAGGAGTAAAGTCAGAGGTGAACAAGAGGTCTCTGAGGCGTCTCTGACTCTGGAAATCAGGCCTTCAGGTGGCCCTCGGACCTTCGCAAAGCCTGTGCCCAGCCGACCGCCATGTGTGCGCACCGACCCACTCAAGGAGAACTCGGGGTGAAGGTCACCAAGCAAAACACAAGTGGTTCTCGCTGGCCCTCTCCCTGTCCTAACTCACGGACCTCTGGGTGACCAGGTGTTTCACCAATACGCACACTCAGTTACCCTGCGTGAGCCCGGCCCAGAAAGAGTGAGACGGGCCTTCTGGATTCCACAGAGCAGACGCTCTGGGGCCGTGCAGAGGGGGCCATGGGGACCCCCACAATGAAGAGCTGGCCTTGAACACCCGCCCTCCGTGCAGACACAGGGCGAGGGGCTGGAGCGGCATAGCCCTGCTGGTTGGATTCGGGAGGAGCTCCCTGAGTGAGCACATCAGGAGGGCGGCCAGGAGGCCTCGGGAGGACTCCCCTCGTCGGCTCCATAGCTACAAGTGGGGCGAGCAGACTGAGTAAAGCACAGCCTTCTGCAGGCAGCTGTGCCCAGGGACCACCTCCACCCTCGAGACCCTCCGTCCTTCAGAAGCCCAGCCCAAGAGCCCCCTGTTCTGCAAAGCCCTGCCTGATCCCGACAGAGGTGGCCTTCCCCAGCCGCCCCCTTGTGCTGGCCACGTGGCCCTCTCTCCAGGTGCAGCAGTGTGCACGCGTGTCTGCCGCAGGGCTGGAGGCTGCCCATACTGGGCACAGGCATGCGGGGCTGGGCGTTCGGTGCCCGTACACAAGTACCTGTGCGGTGGTCACTGGTCCTGGGGAAGCCGACTGCCGGCCATTTCCCTTTCCCCCAGAACCTCCCGGAGCCCAGCGAGAAGCCTGAGCAGCTCTGTGACTCTCTCCAAGGCCGGGGCAGCTCTGTTGCTGCTCCTCCCCCGCTTCCCCCCGCGCCCAGCTCAGTGGGGTCTGGCCAAGGGCCGGCCAAGGCGTGGAAGGTGGGTGCGTGTGAGTGAGAGTGAAGTGCAGGAGGGCGTCCATGGGCTTGCCGGTGACGTAGCTCCGGCCTTCTGCCATCTTCGCGAGAACAGCGTCAGGTGCCGACTCTGGAAGGAGAGGCTGCAGCCACGCCCAGCCCAGGGGCAGGAAACGGCTGTGCCTGGAACCACTGAGGCAATTTGTTATGGCAGCAAACCATGACTGACACAGATAAGGAAGCAGGAAAAACAATGCTAAAATGTTCATGCATTTCCTCCATAGACTTCAATTAAAGGGCTCTCTCATTTGTGTCACATAAATGACCAGCATATGACAAGCAGCAGTGAATGGCCAGTACTGAATAAACAGGCCAGCTCTTTGTACAGAGACCAATGTCCCCAACACCTGCCCTCCCGCCTCCTATTAGCAATCGAGCCTCCAAGCTTCAGCGCAGCACGTGGTCACCCAGGCAGACTCACTTCCCAGCCCCCTGCAGGAGGCAGTCACGGGCCAAATCATATGAATGAAAGTGATGCAAAGCACCCTGGTTTGCCCTTAAAAAGGCAGCTGCTTGCCCTCCACTTCCTCTTTCTCCATCACGGTGGCCGCCAGCAATGGTGAGAACTAAACAGCCCCAGCCATGCGATGGACAGCAGGGCGGCCCTGCGGCCTAGGATTGTCACCGCCACGCCTGACGCAGGAGAGAAATAAATGTCTCTCTCATTCAACCTCTGCTGTGTTTTGCTTTTCGTTTTTCATGAAAATTCACAGCAGCCTGATCTATAACAAACAGGCCCAAATTTTAACAACCCGAACACCCATCGACAGGTGAGTGAATGAACAAATGATGGCCCGTCCAGGTGGCGGAATACCATTCAACAGCCAAAGCCAAGGAACCGACACACAGATGGAGCCTGGTCACCTCCCCAAGAGGGACAAATGGGACCAAAACACAGAGTAGACCACCGAGCTCTACAGTGTGGTTCTCGGTCAGGGCGCCGTGGCACCCCATGTGACACGTGTATTACTCCCATTGACCTCTGGGAGTGACAGGAGTAAGCACGCGGCCAGGAGTGGGCACGCTCACACAAAAGCTCGGGTGGGTCTGCTAGATGCCTGGCCACAGCCTCAGACCCCGGAGTCCCCCACCAGGCTCAAGGCCACTGCACAGACTGAGCAGCGACCCACCGCCCTGACCCCAGGTGCCCGTGACCACGCCAGAGAAGTGGGGTGACCAGGCAAACGTGGGCTGGGCCCGCCCCCCTCTCCCCTCCTGTACCTTCCTGCACGGCTTGGACGACACCTCAAACGAGGCCTTGAACGCCCTCCTCTGCTGGGTGGTCAGGATGGTTCGGGGACGTTTGGGGCGCTTGTGGTCCTTGCCGTCCTCGGCAGCTCCTTTCCCGGCCCCATGGGCCTTGCAGAGACTGTCTTCATCGTCACTTTTGCCTGAAAGAAGCAGAAACCCAGGTGTGTCCCCTGCAGCCACTGCCTGGAGCCACATGATTCCCCGAGAGGCGCTCGGCCGTGTCTCCAGGAGGCTTTCCCGGGAGCGCCACGCTGTGCTCCGATGGGGGGGGTGGGGCAGGCAGGGCCCAGAGCACCCTCAGCGACACCTTCCTCCCAGAGTGTCCTCGCCGGGACCTGTGGGGGCGGAGGGGAGTGGCTTAGCGCTCTGTGACTCGGTTTCCTGACTACAAAACCCAGGTAAGAGAACCTACTTCTCTGAGGTGTTGAGAGGATTCAAGGAGCTGTCAGGTAAGGCAGGCAGAACGCTGTTTGGTGTAAAATAAATGCCCAGTCAGCACACTGTCACTATTGTGTAGGTGCCACCTCTCAATCTAGACCAGAGAGGGGACCCACAGGACCTGCAGCGGTCACCGCAGGCACAGGCGACTGAGGATGGACAGACAACTGCATTTACTCACAGTTCTGAGTTCCTTCAGCTCTCGAAGTGGGAGCTCTACACGGAACTCCCGAGGGAATAAGCCCCCAGCACCTGGCACGCTCTTCCCGGTCCCTCCCAGCCCCCAGACCTCACGCTCCCTGGGGGGCTGCTTCCAGGGTCTGGGGACCCGTGTGGGAGACACGCTCCCTTTTCTCTAGGGACCACAGATGGCGCCTCACGCAGTCTCTTTACCTCCTGAAGAAGAGAAGGTGAGAACACTGGTTCTAGGGTGGGAAGATGGGAAGGGGAAGGCGGGAGGGGCAGGAGGAGGGTGTCGGCGAGGGAGGGGATGAACAGAGGACGAGGCCCCTCTGCCAGTGCTGCTGTTGTGGGGTACATTTCTCCCTCGGCGGCCTCCTCTCCTCTCTGCCCAGGCCCCCTTGCCCTCCAGGAATCACATCATGCCCTAGACTAGGGTGTGCAGCCTTCTCTGTAAACAGCCAGGGCAACTGTGCAACTGTGTTGTTGTTGTTTTAATATATTTTATTGATTTGTTACAGAGAGGAAGGGAGAGGGATAGAGAGTTAGAAACATCGATGAGAGAGAAGCATTGATCAGCTGCCTCCTGCACACCTCCTACTGGGGATGTGCCTGCAGCCAAGGTACATGCCCTTGACCGGAATCGAACCCGGGACCTTTCGGTCCGAAGGCTGACGCTCTATCCACTGAGCCAAACCAGCTAGGGCAGGAGAGTTGTTGTTTTTTATTTCTAAAGATTTACATGTGTCTCCTTTACCCCCGACTGACCTCCCCCCTCCCCCCTACCCGAGCCATTCCCACCCAGGGCAAGCCCCCACTACCCCAGTGTCTGTGTCCATTGCAGAGCAACTGTTTTACTCTTGCAGCTGCCATCTTTGCTGTCATCTCGCGAAGGCAGCTGCAGACATGAGTGGGCACCACTGTGGGCCACCAGATGCCCTGCTCTAGGCCCTCCTGACCTCCTGGCCCCCCCTTCCAGGCTCGGCGCTGGGCACCAAGTGCGGGTCATGGACACGGAGGAGTCAGTGCTGCAGCTGCTGTGTTCTCTCCCACAGCTGGTGACACAGGTAACAGAAAGGCTTCCACCCACCAGTCGCCACGGTGTGGCAGGTGTCCTGGCCAATCCCAGCGAGAGGTCCTGCGGGGGAAGGGAGGGAGGGCCTCTGGCACCTCCCAAGGTGCAGGCAGCTGCCAGGGGAAGGCAGGCCCCAGTTCCCACCGCCCGGCTGCTGGCCGCTGTGCTGTCCATATTATGGGTCTAGCAGTGCCCCCGACGGGCCGGGGAGCTCCAGGCGGCCTGGATGTTGCTGAGGCTCTGGCCTCTCTCTCAGCCTGACTCTGACCCCTGCTTCTCCAGGAAAGCAGGCCGTGCCTACAACACACACAAATTGATTTGTCCATCACAAGAAGAAACTCCTTCAAACAGCAGGGATGGGAGGGAGGGAGGGGGACCCCTCTCCATGCCAGAGGCTCCCCACCCCAACGCAGCCCAGTGACCCCTCATCTTTTGAGCTGACACCCCCGCCCCCTGCAGAGATGAAAGCACCATAGCATCTCCCATGACAAAGGTCGGCCCCCTGGAGGCCACTTGGACACACGCAGCACCCCTGACTGACTCTCGTGGGGCATGCAGACATGAGGTCTCCGCACAGGGGGGAGAGGAAAATGGATTTGCTTGGCACAAACTTTGAAACATGCACCTCAGGCCCTTCTCTCCCCCTTTCTTGCAAAGAAAATGTCTGGAACAGCTCAGGCTGTTGCTTCCCCTGCCCGGCCTCCCACTGTTTATGACATAAACAATCCCAGATGAAAGGCCCAAGGTTTATGGCCAAGGCAGGCTACGCTACCTGTGGGGCCTGGAAGATGCATCCCAGTGGCTGGAAAAATCCCAGAGCCTGTAAACGAGGCAGAGAGATCTGAGCTTAGGCCAGGAGGCAAGGGGAGGGAGGCAGAGCCCCCTCCTGCAGGAAGAGGCTGAGCGGGCCTCAGGTGAGCCATAACCGTCCTCCAGCCTGGGGAGTGGAAGAAGGCTGGGCTTGGGGGGAGGGAGGCGGGAGGAATTTGCCAAGACAGGAGACAGGGCAAGCTATGAGGCTGGGCCCCATCTCCCAGGCACAGCTGTGCTCCACTCGGGATGACGCAGAGTTAAAAATCCCACAGGCGAGGGTCCGAGAAGGGCAGAGTCCCAGCAGCTACTGTGTGGAAGCTGCCTTACCCACAATTCTTCACGAGATCCCCACTGAGACCCAAAGCAGGCCCTGAGGCTACCCCGGGTCTTGTTCATTTTGCCATTTGCTCAGTCAGCCAGGATCCAGGCTTGCGTGTCAGTCATGACACAAGGACTCGTTGGGACGGAGAGATGGTGCCACGCCTGCCCCTGCTCTCAGCGTCCCTGCTACTAGAGGTAGAAGACCCTGCACCTGAATATCCGCCAGCGGGAGGGCGTTGTCATGGTGCAGGTGTCATTCGAATTAAAAATGACTGACACAACCCGAGTCACAGGTAGGAGGGGAGCAGTGTATGTCAAGGGCAGGGAGGCACTTGTTCACCGGGGCAACACGGAAACTCCCAGGCTTGCCTGACTCAGACACGGCAGCCTTTACAATGCATGCTCGTTACCGCAGGATGCGGCAGGAAATGGGTATTAGCCTTTCTTCACAGACGATACACTGAGGCCAGGGCAGGGAGTGACCGCTGGCCCACGGGCACACAGCTGGGAGCTCTGTCTGCCCTCCCCCACCCACCTGACCCGCCCGTGGAAATCCGGTGATCAGGAGCTGCCCAGCTGGGGCCAGTCACCGTTATTACATGGTGAGGACAGAAAGGCTCAGGGGGCAGGCGTTCAGGGGCCCGATCCTGCACCTGAGTGCCTCCTGGAAGAGCCGCTCTTTCAGTCCCAAAGGCACAGAGCCTACTTTAGATCCAGGTCCCCCACATGTCCCTTCCCTCCTGAGGACACCCCCCCACTGCCAGCCCCCTTGGGGAAGGTCTCACCCCCGCGCACCAGCCACAGAGCACACAGAGGCCACGCTGCACTCCTGAGTCAGGCTGAGGTGGTGTCCCAAGAAAGACACCTTTGTTCAGCCACGACCACTTTGGATGGGGATTCTGTGCCAGGCTGGGGGAGGGTGCTGGGTCAGAACCAGGGCATGCCAGCTCAGCCATCCCACAGGCCCCAGGGGAGCTGGGCTCCACTCAGGAGTGCTGGCCGCCCGCCACGGCCTGGACGCCCCTCTCCCCAGCTTGGCTGCTGCCCAGGAAGGGGAACCTTGTGCTCTGGAGGTTTACAGGGAACAGGACAGTGATGGTGCAATCACTGTGGATCTGTATCAGACCCGGGCCTTGCCCTGTGCACATGGGCTTTATGCACATACACTCTCACACATGCACAGTCACACATTCAAGTGCATACACATGCATGTCCATGCACACATGTATGTACTCACACACATGCATGCACTTGCTCATGCACACACTCAAATGCATATGCATACATGTACACATTTGCACACATGCACACTCGTGCTCATGCACACACATGCATGCACATGCACTCACACGTGCATACAGTCACACATATTCATACACATGCATCACATCAGAAAATCCCTCCCACATCCCTGTATTCAAATCAAGCGTGGGCAGATGCACTAAATAAAAACCGTGTCTCGCACCATCGTGACTTGGCCAGCCTCTGAGCGGGAACCAGGGCGCTCAAAACACGCGGAGTCAGGCATTCGGGGCTTGGCGCTCAGTCTCAGCAAAAGCTCCCAGCTAGCCGCCGGCAGTTCACAGGCGTGGGGCATGACCCACATCACACGACACTGCGTTCGGTTTATACCCGTAAGGCCTGCAGTCTGCTCCCGGGACCCACTAAAGTGGACCAAACACCAAGTCTCTTTGGAAGAGTCCAATTTTGCTGCGTGAATTATGTGTCCGGGAGGATAAAATTATTCGGGAAAGTGAAATAGTTTGTAGGCAGGGCTGGAAGCCAAGGAGTTAATTACTTCCCCAAATCGAAAAAGACCCAGACAGCGCTCCTCCAGGTGACTGCGGAGTTGCGGGGGGGGGGGGGGGGGGGGGGGGGGGGGGGGGCTGGTGAACATCTAAATGTCCTCCCTGGACAGTCACTGTGGACTTAATCCCAGAGACTCTGCCCAGGTGATGACCACGGCAGGTCTGTCTGCCTGTGCCCTTGGCAGAGACACCTCGTTCTGATCCAGGCAAACTGAGGCCAACACCAGCCAGTCAGATTCTAGTCTGTTTCACAAACCACTGGCATCTCAAAAGAGCAGGCACCCAGCCTCCATTCTTCCTGCACCCTTCATCAGCTGTGTGACCTCAGGCAACTGACCTGACCTCTCTGTGCTCTACCTTCCCCATTTGTAAAATTAGGGTCTAAAGACCTGCCAGGCTAGCCTGATAGGACTGTGAACACAAATAGTAGGAGTTTTACAACTTTGAGAAAAAGTTGTAAAATGCTATAAAAACGTAAGACACTTTAAATCTTTTTATAACGCCTGATGGACTTACTAGAGATCTCCAGTGGCTGTGAAGCCTACAGGATAAGAGGAGCAGACAAGACCAACAAAGTGCTGCCTCTAAGGGGAGAAGACAGATTGAATAAAATGAAAACCTAACTTAGCCTCTGACAAGGCGGAATGCTAAGAATACAATCCAATAGAGCTGTGAGCCGAAGGAGACGGGAGTAAGGCCAGCCCCTTCGAGTCCACAATTCTGCATCAACACAAGGTCCAAGCCTACCTTCCCCGTCACCCCGTCAGCTCCTGTCCATGCCTGTCTCCCTCCCCACATACCAGAGCACGTGTGTCTGCTCCCTCCCCACATACCAGAGCACATGTGTCTGCTCCCTCCCCACATACCAGAGCACGTGTGTCTGCTCCCTCCCCACATACCAGAGCACGTGTGTCTGCTCCCTCCCCATATACCAGAGCGCGTGTGTCTGCTCCCTCCCCACATACCAGAGCGCACTTCAGTTACTCAGGACATTCAGACTAGAAGACAATGTTATGTTGTCTCATTCTCTAACCACCTGGGCAGGATCAACATGATGCATCACAAGCTCTAAGTGTGAATGTTAAAAAGATACTGCACTGAACTGATAAATACCCCATCAGGGCAGGTGGGCAGGTTTGCAGGTCGGGGAGGCAGTCCAGCAGGTGGCTCGGGGTTGTGCTGGGAGGAACCACCTGGGCTGGGCCCGGAGGCCGGCCCACGGCTCCCAGGGCGCCGACACAGCAGGTGTGGGATGGGTGGGACGTCACCCGCCCCCCCCCCCCCCGACAACTTCCCAGGGAGGCTGGTGCTGCTGCTCAGGACCCACGCCTTGAGAACCTTGGCCTTACTCTTGTAGAACTTGCCTTTCTTTGGGGGAAACTTATCAAATAAGAACCAACTAGATCATTTTAGAACCAACTAGATCATTTAGAATTTTAGAAGAGTAATAAGCAAAAACCAAACCCGCAGTGACCGCAATGCAGACATCTGCGGTTCAGGACACGGTTTCAGGTGGAGGGTTGCCACTGAGCGGTGACACTGGACGGTGGTGAGAAAGACCAAGCCGGGTGACATGCTCAGGGTAGACGTCCCCGCAGAGGAGCAGAACACACTGTGCTCAGCTCCAGAGCTGGACCACAGCCTGTGAAGAGGACGGGGAGGAGGCAGTGCCAGGCCACGCTAGAGCACGTGGGCAGGTCAGGGACCTTGCATTTGTTCCTGGGGCAACAGGGACCTTGCATTTGTTCCTGGTCCATGCAGCGACTAGAGCAGAGCCTGCCCATCACCTCCCCCCCGCCCCCCAGCTCAGGGCTTTCTTCTATACTTTGCTCCCATCTAATCTCGGCCACGATGCCTGCTGCCTCCAAATTCAACAGGAGGCCCCCAACTTTTCTGAATAAACATGGATTTTTAAATGATGTATCCACTGTTTTATTATTTATTTTATATTTTTTATTGATATCGGAGAGGAAGGGAGAGGGAGAGATAGAAACACCAGTGATGAAAGAGAAACATTAATCGATGGCCTCCTGAATGTCCCCTCTTGGGGATCAGGCCCACAACCCGGGCATGTGCCCTTGACCGGAATTGAACCTGGGACCTTTCAGTCCACAGGCCAACACTCTATCCACTGAGCAAACCCGCTGGGCTTCTCCACCATTTTAGAAGCCTCTCACATTCTTCCTCACCAGTGTCCCAGGCTGGCAGGTTAGTGCTGCTCCTTGCACTCGGATCCCATCCTGGTCTCCGCTATGTCAGGAGGGGGTGCATCTGTCTGGTTCAGCCAATGGGAGGTGTTTACAAGGATGTCAGAACAGAGTTAGAAATGAAGGTTTTCCGTGACCTTCCCCTGCCTCGGGTGGTGCGGTTGCCTTTCCTCCTTGTCTCCAAGTCACACCTGCAGAGCCCCTGATGTTTCAGCCCCCAAAAGTCCCCAGCGGTTACATAACCTGTCATTATTCTGCAGCTTCCTCTGTTGCAAATTGGTGATAGATCTCACCATCCCAATCTGTTTGCCTCTGAACAGTCTCATCAGCCGTGTAACCAACTCTTGGTATCGACCTCTTTCATTTTGAATGCCGACAGCTGTTTCTGCCCTCCTGGTTGGCCCCTGGCTGATGCCATTCTTAAGGTTGACAGGGGACGTCACAAGGGAGGCAATGTCCCTTCATTCACCAGGTAAGCATCTCGAGACAGGCAGCTCGATAGCCATCCTGACACCCACGTCAGCCCCAGTCCCCTCCGCCTTCCTGTCTTACTCCGCAGAGCTGCTTCACATGGCTTCCTCCAGAGCAGTGGTCAGGTGAGGAGACACGATGGTTTACCCCAGGAATCGGACTTCAGGTGCAGAAGTCACAGGAAACAGGGACACAGGGCCTAGGAGTGGTCAGCACCATGGCCAGATCCCAAAAGCAGAAGACAAAACCTGGGGCCAGAAAGAACTTTCAAGGGAATTCATTCCAGGGACTGGAAAGAAACTGGACAGCTAACCATTTTCGCTACAGGAACCCCCTCTTAAATACGTCCCCAATATCTGCGCTGATGTGTCATACACAGGCCAAACTGTTACAAAGAAGTCCACTGCTCGCTGCCACGCCGAGAAGAGTTGACACTGAGGTGATCCCACGAGCGATCCTGGAAATCCCACACGTCTCACCAAACATGGGCTTCCTTTCACTGCACAGCAGGTGGCTACTCTAGGGGCCACTGAGAAAGAAGACATGACCAGTACACTAATTAGACTTTGTGGACATAGTCTGTGTGTTTTTTGAGGTTCTTGTTTTTTATTATTTTTATAATATACTAGAGGCCCAGTGCATAAGATTCTTGCTCTCGGGATGTGAGAGATGGGGGGGGGGGGGGGAGTGGAAGAATCCCTCAGCTCAGCCTGAGCCCTCTCGCAATCCAGGAGCCCTTGGATGTCCAACTGAGGGCTTAGGCCTGCTCCCCGAACATCCTTAGCGCTGCTGCAGAGGCAGGACCATCGCTGCGCTTGCCAGCTGTGAGCCTGGCTCCTGCGTTGAGCATCTTCCCCCTGGTGGTCAGTGTGCCTCATAGTGACCGGTCATTCCTCTGTTCAGTTGATTTGCATATTAACCTTTTATTATTTAAGACTAGGGGCCCGGTGCACAAAAATTTGTGCACTGGGGGTGGGGAGTCCCTCAGCCCAGCTGTGCCCTCTCACAGTCTGGGACCTCTTGGGAGATGTCCACCTGCTGGCATGCCTGGCCAGCCTGGGTGAGGGGCTGATGGCTGTTTGCAGGCTGGTCAACCCCCCCCAGTGAAGACCCTCACCCCATGGGGCCAGCCTGGCTGAGGGCCAGTTTCAGACTGCCCAAAGCCCAGTAAGGGTTTGGGTCCCTACTTGGGTGAGTGGCCAGCCTGGGTGAGGGGTTGGGTGAGGCAGCTGGTGGCCACCTCCAGGGTCCCAGTGGCTGGCTCTGCCTCCTCCACAGCCTGAGCCCAGAAGGCCATGCTGGTGGCCTGCTCCTGGTCCAGATTGCTGGCTCCGCCCCCTCCTCAGCCTGAGCCCAGCCGGCCATGCTGGTCACTGCCTCTGGGTCCGATTGCTGGCTCCACCTCCTACTCAGCCTGAGCCCAGCCGCCTGCTGCTGCCTGTGCTGCACCTGCCTCCATCTTGGCTAGGTTAATTTGCATACAGCTGCTCTGATTGGCTGGTGGGCGTGGCTTGGCTGGTGGGCGTGGCTTGAATGTCTCAGAGAAATGGTTAATTTCCATATTATTCTTTTATTAGATTAGATTTTTATTGATTTCAGAGAGGAAGGAAGGAGGAGGGAGAAAGGAATATCAGTCATGAGAGAGAATCATTGATTGGCTGCCTCCGGCATGCCCTGGTTCTTGTTTTTGTATACAGCCTAGGTGCAGAGCACAGGTGATCGAGCTGAGTGGGCCTGAACTCTGGAAACACCTTCTCAACGTTGTTGCTTGAAATAAATCATTGACATCAGCTTACTTTCTGATTAGTTCCTTCTTTATATGATAGGAGGACTTCAGGTGCCACATGCTGCTTCATCGAGAGCACTGGCTGGCTGGGTTCCACGAGTCCATGATTGATGCAAATTACAGGTGTGCTATTATAGCTGAATTCATTCTTAAATGCATTCTTCAATAGGCATCTTTACTTTTACCTGTTCTGAGAATTCTGTTCTAAAGGTTGTAAATTGAGGATTCTAGCCTTCAAGACACTCTGATATGAGTTTCTCCCAACTCCCAGGGACCTTCATGATCACGAGCCTGCTATTCCTGGAAATTCTCCTGCACAGACGACCCACATATGTCAAGGTCAGGTGTGCCCCAGGCACCTGGCACAGCATCCTCAAGGGGGGCCTCTCAGACAAAGGGAAGTCCTCCTTCTGCCGCCCCCTGCTCCGGGCACGTCCAGGGTCAAAGACAGTGACTGGCTGGGGACGGGCTCTGCCAGACCTGCCCCCATGGTCCACGGTGTAGGAAGCCGGGGGGTGGGGGGGGGGGGGAGGAAGCTGTGCCCATGCTGGGGAGCAGCAAACAGCTTCAGAAAAGGGTGTGAAGAGGCTCGAGACATTTGGAGAAGAGGTTCAGCCCTGCCCTGAGCCTTTCCCACTGGGAGTTACTGAGTCTGGGCTCAGAGGCCCTGGGTTCATCAGAGAAGGAGACGTTTCCATACCTTTTCTCAGACCTCATAGAAGGATTTGAAAACACCAGCCCATGGTTCGACCAGCCTGTTGACAAAAGCCAGGTCTCCATGGACCGCCGTCACCCACCACCCCGAGCAGGCCTGCAGCATGGCGCTGTCCCAAGAGCCACAAGTCACCAGGAGGAAGGAACTGTGGGGGGTGGGAAGTCTGCTTTGTCCGTGGGAGACATCTGCTTTGCTGTGGGGGGGGGGGCGGTGGGGGAGGCGGGAAAGGGGTCAGACATCTGCAAACATGACAAGCTCCTCAAGGTCATCGCTGACCAAGAAAATAAACACAACTAGAGTCAGTTGGCTGTCCAGGTCCGTCAATCTGCGGAGTCGTGGGCAAGTGCTGGCTCCAAGGCCACCTTCCCTCTGCACAGTCCACCTCACGGAGACTGTGGCGTCCTCTGTTCCTCCTTCAAGAACCCGAATTCCCTCTCGTCACAGCCCAGCTGCTGGAGAAGCCACGCCAGCTGCAGTGCATTGCGTGTCTGTCAAGCAGCCGAACACACAGCTTCCTGCCGCCGCCAAGGGCACCGGAGGCAGGAGGACGTCCTGATGCTGCCACTCGGTGCGTCCTCACGCTCCTCGCCATGGGATGCCGATGGGACCAGCAGCGAGTGCACGCATGTCACACTCTCTTCGCTGAGCGTCTGCTTTGCGCTGGGTCCGTGATGAGCACGTTCCTATGCATCCTAGACAAGCCTCACAGCAGCCACTTAACGAGTCCAGAGAGGAAGCTCCGAGGTCACCAGGTCACCCAGGTCACCAGATAGAAGAACCCATAGTAAAACCCGGTATCCAAAACCCACAGTCTTTCTTTTAAAAAATTATTAACTGAGTCACAGACAAGGCCTGTCCTCATCTACTCCTCTCTTCTCTAAAATCATGTAAACACTCAGCGTGTGCATGAAACCATCGCCACCACGTCCCACACAGTATGTCTCACTCATCGACGGATTCAAGTGTGTTGAGTCCCTCTGGAGCACAGACCAGCGTCTTTTTCTCTCTGATGTTCCCCAGGCGAGCAATCGCAGGCTGGCCTCAGAATCCAGGCCCAAGTGCTGTCCAAGGGTGTAACACTGGAGGGGGCGGTGACAGTGGGGACTTATAGAACGTGTGTGTGTGTGTGTGTGTGTGTGTGAAAGAGAGAGAGAGAGATTTATACCACAGACTCAGAACTAAAAGAGAATTTAGAAACTGTTTGTCCGAAGCCTTATCCGAGTCCTAAATCTGCTTATAGTCACCTATCCATAGCATGTTCAAGGACATGACAATGTATGTGTGTAGATGGCAGACCGCATTAGTCAGAACCGGAGATAGATGGGACCGGGTGGAATAGAAGCCCCACAATATCAAAGGAATATTCTAGTTTTTAAAACAAAAAAAACAAAAAAACACGTTTTAAAAAGGTGGGGATCAATGGGTAACACTTCAGGGCTTCCTTCTAACACCCTTCCTTCTAACAACATCCTCGTATACCATTCACCATCCAAAACGACTGTCTGTCCAGACTCAGTGACAACGCCAAGTCCATTGTGAAGCGTTTTCCAAACAGCAGCCTGACCCGTCTGCCCCCAGGGGCCTATGGCCCAGCCCCAGGACCTCAGCGCCCTGCACTCTACATAACAAGCCTGCATTCCGCATTTTACTGCAAGTGCTTGGTTACGGGGTTTCCTATCCACTGAGGACCTCGAGTGCTCATAGCACAAGTTATTTCCGACCCTCTTGTGATCACGAGTACCTGACCCGGCGTCTGGCAGAGAGATGGCCCTTGAACTGTTTGCTGAACGGGCCTCAATTTAATTTCGCGAGCATCGCTCCAGAGAAGGAACAAGCTGGCAGCGCGGACTCCAGGAGACTGGCTCTGAGCCCTCCCCCAGGCCGGGCTGAAGCCTGAGGTAATTACTGGGGCAGATCTTCCTGAGGCAGGACAGCCATTTGCATCTGAATGACCTTGTGTGGATTTTCTGCTGGTTGATGTTTCTGGGATTTTTCAGAGAACAGCTTCTATTCTTTGATTCTTTCCTGGTGTGGAGAGGGGCCAGGAAGTTAATCAACCCATCACCCCCCACCTGAGACCAGACAACCCGCCGACACCACTTCTGAAGAGAGAAATTCCACAGAAGCCGGGCGCCCAGTGCAGGGCAGAGATGTGGCCTGAATGGCCGCTCTGGGCTCAGCTCCGCGGAGCTCCAAGGCTCAGGTCACTTCCCTGCGACTTAAACACCTCCCTTCCGCCCGCCCGCCCCTCATCGACATCCTGAGCATCCTCGTGGTTGGGGCATCGAGAGGATGAGCAGCTTAATGTGGAGCTCAGTGCCACCACCAGGCAGGGGGCACCCCGCCTGACGCAGGGCTGGGCCCAGAAGAGCACAGTCCAGCGGCCTGTGTGACTGTCCCTTCCAGAGCATGCGCAAGGCTGGAAGCCTGGGGATGGAGAAAGGTAATCTCAGTCCCCACACACACTCACACACGCACACACTCACAACTCACACACACTCACATGTGCACACACTTTCTCACACACTTGCACATGCACACACTCAACTGCACACACACTCACACACTTGTACATGCACACACTCACAACTCACACACTCACATGCACACACATACACACTTGCACACGCACACACTCACAACTCACACACACTCACATGTGCACACACTTTCTCACACACACTTGCACATGCACACTCAACTGCACACACACTCACACACTTGTACATGCACACACTCACAACTCACACACTCACATGCACACACATACACACTTGCACACGCACACACTCACACACACAAATCCCAGCACCTGCTTCAGAAAGCCCCTGGGAGCCGCCCATGGGCCCGGCCAGCAGCGTTACTTTAATTAACTGGGAGGCGCTGGGGCCGCGAGCCGGGCCCTAATCCCGCGCTGACGTCACTTGGGAACAGGCCGCGGGGCCGGGGCCGAGGACGGGGGACAGGACCCCACCGCCGCCCCGGGAATTAGGAGCAGGCGGGATGCGAGCACTTTTAATTGGAAACCAAGTCCCGCTCTCAGGCGTGTTTACTCAGGCGGCGGCTGCGGGAGGCTCTAATTGAAGGGACGGCTTTGGAGATTATGGGGAACATCTGGCCGCAACACCCGGCTCTTTATCTGCATTTTCTCATAAAACTGCCGCCGTGTGTGTCTGCGCTGCTCTCCTCCGTTTCCGAAGGCCTCTGAAGAGCAGACTGTGCGGGGAGGGGGGCTGCCCCTCCGCTCGGGCACCCACCACTGTGCTCGTTCGCCCCGCACACACCGCCTCCCGCACTCTTGGCGCCTAAGACTCGAGAGACCTGCACCCACAGTGCACGCCCTTGGCACTCACCGCCTTGCACACCCTGCACTGCCCCCTGGAGCACCTCACACCTACTGCCTCACACCCCCTCCACCTCACACACCCACCAACTTATGCCCTTGGCATCCCCCTCGGGGCACACCTGGCCCGGCCCAGAGGTTCCCTCAGACTCGATGTCACAGGGTGTCCCACTGGCTGGGCCCTGAGAAGGAAAAGGAATGGGACTGGAGACAGCCTAGCTGAGGTGTAATTGTGAGGCAACGGCGGGAGGGAGTTGCCAAGGTAACAGAGGAGGAAGTCACTCACACTCTCCACCTTCCTCTAAGGCCCAGAGGGAGAGTTTCCATGTGCTTGGTGGAGGCCAAGGCAGGGCACAGGAGGGAAATGGGAACCCAGGTGTCCTGGGCAGAATCACATTTCCCCCCACCTATCATCCATCCACCCACCCACCCGCCATTCTCGATCTGCACACCCTTGCAGACTCCGGCACCCAGCACCACCCTGTGCTCTCCCCACCCCCAGGGATTCTCCTATCTAGAGCTGCCAGTTAAATACAAAACACACAGTTAAATTTATATTACATAAGACACACACACATATTAATTCAAATTTAACTGGATTTGCATTGGCTAAATCTCACCACCCTGCTCACTCTAAGAAAAGAGCAACCCTGTATTTTAATTCCAGAGTCCCTCCTGACTCAGCACCAAAGCTCTGCAGTGTGACAGACAGCTGACAAGGGCCTGCGTCTGCCCTGGACGCTCTCCTGACCAGAGCCAGCTGCCTACCCCCTGCCTGCCTCAGGTCCACCTAGGGATGCCCTCCTGCCCCCCTTAGGCCCCTCTAGGGAGCTTTACAACAGCCAGCCCAGCTGCCCCTTAGGCCCAGTAACCCTTGAGGCACATTCCAAAAATCCACTCTTTAAACATAAGGAGAGCAAATTTAAAGGGTCACCTCTTCGAAGAGTAACCCTCACTTGAGCATATAATCTTATTTATCTACTAGAGGCCTGATGCACGAAACTCATGCAGAAGCAGGCTTCCTTCCCCTGCTGCCAGCACCAGCTTCCTCAGGCACTGGGGAGCCCTTCCAGAAGGTCATCTGGCTTCGTCCAGAAGGTCATCTGGTCTAATCAGCATATTACACTTTTATTATTATAGATTTACCTCCCTATTGACTACCTCTCTCCAATAGCCCTTCAGGAGAACAGTGTTCTC